>RXPK01004689.1:0-37048 GCA_004143645.1 Protaetia brevitarsis | reverse complement strand
TAATCGCTACGGCTTAAAGTTCGATAGGACACCCCCTACTTGCACCTTTATATTGTCTTTGATTAGGTTAAAAATGTATTCAATATAATTCATTTAATCACTACCGTATTATAGAACCAACATAAGAAGAACATAAAATACTAACTTCCCAACAGGTGGCAAAATTGATTAAATCTGACAGGTATTGTCAAGGGCATGTCAAGCTTCACGCCATCAGCAGCTCGCAACTGCTTAGGGCCTTAAGCCTGTATTACACGATCAAAATGTATCAAAGTTTTTTTTAAGAAATGTCAAAACTTTACTATCAAAGTCACATTACAAAGTTTAACTTTGACAGCCAAAGATTTAAAGAGATAATTCAGGGGCCCCAACAGACTAACTTCACGGTTGTTTATGTTTTTGAGTTTGAGGTTAGCAGTTAAAACTGTTTTGGAGAAGGAGTTGTAGAGTAGCGAAGTGTTTGTATCAATTACAGACACAGCTCGTCTTAATTCTTCTATTTTAATTAATTGAAACCTTTTACAAAATAATTTGTGTTGGCCCCAATGCTTGCGCACGCGCACATCGTAACTTTGACCGGCTTTGATAATAAAATTTGTTGCAACAACTGTTTTTTATGTCAAAGTAAAATTTGATGTGACGTCATCGAAGTCTATCAAAGTTGCCATTTACACGACGAGTTTGAAGTGAATTTGAAACACCTTGACACCAAAAATTTAGGTACTTTGATTGTCTCATACAGGCTTTATAGTTCGACAGGATAGCTACACACTTAAAATTACTACCTGTACTTTTAAATTGTCTTTAATTACGTTAAAAATGTATCCAATATAGCTTATTTAATCACAACCTTATTATAGAATCAACGTCAAAGGAAAATAAAACGCTAACTTTGCAACAGGTGGCAGAATCGATCGAGTTTGACAGGAATTTATATGCTTCAGGCTTCACGCCGTTAGCAGCTCGCAACCGCTTAAGGGTTTAAAGTTCGACAGGATATCTGTACACTTAAAATATCTACTTGCATTGTTAAATTGTCTTTAATTACGTTAAAAATGTATTCACTATAATTTATTTAATTACTACCTTATCATAGAGCCAACATAAAAAGAAGATAAAACGCTAACTTTGCAACAAATTACAGAATTGATCGGGTTTCACAAATATTTACATGCCGCAAGCTTCACGCCGTCAGCAGCTCCCAACCGCTTACGCGCTTAAAGTTCGACAGGATAGTTAGCTGTACACTTAAAATTTCTACCTGCACTTTTATTTATTCTTTGATTTCGTTAAAAATGTATTCAATATAATTTATTTAATCACAACCTTATTATAGCGCCAGCATAAAAAGAATATACAACGCTAACTTTGCCACAGGTTGCAAAATTGATCGAGTTTGACAGGAATTTATATGCTTCAGGCTTCACGCCGTCAGCAGCTCGCAACCGCTTAAGGGTTTAAAGTTCGGCAGAATATCTATACACTTAAAATATCTACCTGCACTTTTAAATTGTCTTTAATTACGTTAAAAATGTATTCAATATAATTTATTTGATCACTACCTTACCACAGAGCCAATATAAAAAGAACTAAAAAGGTCCAAGGTCGCAAAATTGATTGAGTTTGACAGGAATTTATACGCTTCAGGCTTTACGCCGTCAGCAGCTCGCAACCGCTTAAGAGTTTAAAGTTTGACAGGATATCTATACACTTAAAATATTTACTTGCACTTTTAAATTATATTTAATTACGTTGAAAAGTATTCAATATAATTTATTTAATCACTGGTTTTACATTGAAATTACGTTTCGAAAATTCCCCGTGAAACCCAAACATGTTTTATTCCTTTGTTTTGTAATGTGTGGCTTTTTAGATTGTCCACCTATTGCGCGGTACCGGGCCTAAGTGTATTCAATTATTACTCACGTGATAATAATGTAATACGGTTTTTCCTGGTACAGCTACTTATGAATGTGTGTATATCTGTGTATGTATTGACACATTCCGAGCAAAACCGTTAAGTAGCCATGTATGTGCTGGTGAATTACGGAATCTTGTTGCTCCATTGTGGTAAACGTTGCAGCAAATTTGCAAAATAGCATAATGAAATTTTATATGCAAATCTTCTTATTGTGGATATGATTTCTCGAAAGTCAAATAATACCTAAATAAAGTTACCATATTTGCTTAAGGTTTTTTACTATTGAAGTAAACAAATTAGTTTTCACTAGTATACGAAGTGGTTCATCTTTATTTACAATGTTTACTGTCCGGAAAATTGAAAGGTTGTATATCACATTTCTGAGTTTGTTGTCACTTCTGCAGCAGTAGTAATAATAATAAAGCAAGTGCAAATATATGCTCTCTACATTCATATTTTGAGTAAGTACGGTGTTTCATTATTGGGGTCTAGGTCAGTTGGACAGTCCACTTCGAGAGGGAAAGAAAATAATAGACGTTTTCGATTGTACATTGGTTTTCACCAGGTATCATTCGGTTATAACCAATAGTATTCGATTGTGTTTTCGTGACGTCACAGTTCCAACCTGGTTGAACAATTTTAACCGGAGTCGGGACTTGGGTATTAAACGTTTTTAGCAATATACATAACCTCTTCTTACTACTGTTTACTACGGGTGTCAATCCTAAGTTTTCATCAGTCGTAGAAAAAGTGCTAAAAATGTTGCTTAAATTTATAATTAATAATATAAATGTTGAGTTTGAAGAAACTGATAGTATAGTTATAGACAATTTAATCCACGGTAAATATAAAGATATGTGTTTTACATTTATTCTTAATAAAATTTTATTTGCAGATGATAACTTTATAAATGAATTTTTTGAGGAGGCCATTATTAATAGCGGCAAATTAGAAAAATAGAGCTTATGCGATATTGGAAACTTTTACAACTACACTATTAATTGAATAATCTTTTATGAGTGACATTCCATTAATATTAATTATTTTAATTAATATCGTCAACTGCGTTACTGAATATGTGCGTATTCTAAATCAGTAAAAAAATTGAAGTTTACCAGGAAACCCAGCGATTTCTGGCTACTGAAATACGTAGCTTCCTCTGACGTAGGCCAAATAATTATCTTACTTGATAGTTTTACAATACATTCTAATAGTTCATTTATTAATACACATGCTGTTGAATTTGCAACATTGAAGCGATCTGCAATAGACGCAATTGTCTCTCCTTTCACTAAATACCAAAGCCTCATCAAGAAGCTTTGGTATTTTTTCTAATGCTACTGCCATGCATCCGCCTATATTTTTTCTTGTAAAATTTGAGTGTACTAGACGGACTAAGCACTGAAATGTATCGACGTATTTTAAAATGCATATAAAAATCATACGCCAGATATCTATTAACCCAAGTTTCGAAATAATCTGGTATTCTCTCATGTCTTACTCTTTCGTATAAAGGAATAATTTTATATGCACAATTTTTTAAAATGACAGGCAAAACATTCAAACTGTTGTTTGGAGAATGTGTGATATCGTCCAACAGCCTAATGCAAGACGCAAATATTTCTTTTCAGTAATCTCTTATACATTTCGTAAAAAAGGCTAGTGTAACATTAGTATTTCGAAATATAAAACCGAATGTTATAACCTACAACAGTTATAACCAAGCCTGTATAACCGTTTACATTCGATCGGATAACTTGTTGTTAATACCCGGTTCTTACCTATCCACGTCATGGTTCGAACTCATGTGGTTAAACCAGCTGTGTACAATCGAAACGTCTATTGATTCTTCATGCTGGGTCAAAAAAGATTACTAAAAATGTAAAATCTTAAGCTTAGATTGTCAAAAAGACATGATCTCATCCTTATTTGAAGGATGTTTCGTAATATTTTGCTGCCTAAAATGTTGACGCTATTCTCTTATTAATGTCCATGGGTTATTATTTATTTGTTTTTTTTTTTTTACATTGACGTTTCAAGAGCCTGTCAGTTTCGGCCGAAACATGTAGCTATTATAGACAGCAATAGAACGTAATGTAAAAAACATTATTTGATTGCATTTTAATGAGAACACTTTAAACTTCTCTAAGCGCATTTTTCTCATTGGAATCGATACAAATGCGAATACCGGAACCTTCTGAACGATTTTCGTCTGCTTGACATTCACACCAACGACTTTCCAGGTCGTGGTGTCTCCGCCACAAAGGAAATGGAAAGTTTCCACTTTCGAACGATGCCGGTCCATTTTTAAGATCGAAATGGTCGAGAAACTATAGTCTTTACCATTCACGTCGCACTGTAATTGTTTTTCGACGTTGCACACGAGTAGGGAAGAAAAATAATCTCCCACAGGAGTGCTTTTCTTTACCCAGTTTCGTTCGGGTGTGTGTACCATCTTTAGCAAATTAAATGCGAATCTAAGCTCCACAAAAAAACTTCGATTATTAATGCAATCGAAGCTACAGCACATTGAATTAGTATTTGAAAATTATTTGCGAGCAATTCTGAATTATACTTAGTGCTTACCTTCTGAGGTATAGTTCAAAGAGGATTGAACTTCACGGGAAGATGGTGTCAATCGGTGGGACTCAATGTTAGCCCCACTAAGACTACCTCAGCAGCATTCATTAGGAAAAGAAAATCCAATCTCAAAATCATGGGCAAAATATAGATTGGAGAACGGAGGTTGGATATCTAGGCCTTACCCTAGACAACAAAACTTCTATGGAACAAACATGAACTTGAAGTAACCAACAGGGCTAAAAAAGCCCTGATGGTGTGTAGAAACTTTGCAGGGAAAAATTGAGGATGCAGCCCTAAATCTGCATGCTTTGGATGTATACAGCGATAACAAGAACGATCATCACTTATACATCAGTAGCTTGGAGCAAAAGAACTGATCTCGCCACAATGCCAAAATGTAAAGATTAGCATGTGTATGCATAACGGGATCTATGAGAACCTGCCCAACATCAGCTATCGAGGTGGTATTAGATCTTACCACTCTCCATATTGTGGTAGAGAGCATGGCAAAACGAACCACATTCAGAATGGTCAAGGAAGAAACGATTGGGCATAGGCCTCAATCTCCTCCTGGCTATCAAGACGCTGAGTTCACATGAAATCAGTTCCAAGCTGGTCTGGAAATGCCTAGGGAAATTAAACAAGCTAAAGGCAATAAGGAATAAAGTAACTCTCCTGTGGATTCCGGGTCACACAGTAGTGGAAGGAAACGAGATAATGGATAATCTCGCAAAAAAGGGACTGGAATACCTTTTGTAGGGCCTGATAATAACAGTACAATACTGAAGAAACAGAAAAGAGAAATTAAGCATAGAAAATCTAATTATTTCTAATTATAGGTTCACAGAATGCATCAATCTGAGTAAGAAAAATGTTTGCATGCTGACAAGAATACTTTCAGACCATTGTAAACTTAAAGAACATCTGAGTAAGCTTGGATTCGCAAAGGAATCTGAATGTAGATTTTGTGGAGAACAGGATGAAACACCCATCCACACTGTAAAAAAAGTTGCCTACAATTTTACAGGTAAATTTGCTTCATGAGGTAAAATTTCTGCCATCTAGTAAATTTCACATACTGATGTATTTTTCAAGGATTGTATTGTAAAATTCGTATGTAATATTTATATGAACTGTATATTTGCCGGACAATACCAAACAATAATATACCAAACGATATTCTAAAAGCGTGTGTTGTACGTATTATTTGTCAAACTGAAAACCATAAATATTTAGAAAATAGAATAAAAGAATATAAATATAACAAAAATCTTAAAACCTTTAAAAAAACATGAAATAAATTAAAATCATACATTTGATTTTACCGATATAACAATTTTAAATAAGGAACAAAATTTAGAAACACGTAATATACTTGAAATGATTCAAATTCATAAATATAAAAACCCAGTTGATCATAAAATTGACATACGATACTTCACAAAACTATATAACTTAATTTTATATCTAAATACAATAATATTTTTTAGAAATCTATTTAATTACAAAATTCAATGTTTTCATATTTAACTTACATAATTAATCAAAACATTACATTGAAAGGTAATCTTTAAATAAAACAAAACGATATATTCAAAATTTATAGTAAACAAAACAATTATGATTTTGTCATTTATTAGACAAGAAGTTTATTTATAAATAATTTTCATTACCACTTTATGATTTCTATTTTTTATATATTTTTTACTTGAAAAAGCTTTTGCAATAAAAGCGAGACGTCGTTTCCATGTTTTTCTGAAGACCTAAAAACCGAAGAAACGAAAAGAAATTAATAAATTGTCATATACATACATATAGTTATAATAAAAAAAAAAAACATATGTATGCAAGTTGACAATGCAATTTCAGGCTGGCATAACCTCTAAACTGCTTTATTTTAAAATGGTTACGATTAATATATGGCTTCCGTCTAAAAAAAACTCAAAATCGTGCTTCTGCATCAAATTCAGGAAAATTACTAAAATTAGTAAGATTCGTTCTTGATTTATCCAAAATGGCACAAATATTAATCGTTTACCCTACAATTTATATGTACGTAATTTCATCTGTTTTATAGCACCTAGTAAGTCACACTAAATCCCTCAACCAGGGATCAAGAATGAACAGAATTACGCGAAAGCTACGATTGTTTACCAGGTGATATCATTGAGCCAATAATAAGTTCGACAGACGAATAGAATTACCTACAGACACAGATAAATAACCCAATAACCAATCACATTGCGGCATATGAATTTCTTATTTTCCATGATATCTATAGTTTTACCTGAAAATTCAAGTAAAAACAAATAACTATAAAAGATCCTCACATTTTGTACAGTAAAATTAATAGTTCACTAGTAAAATTACTTGTAAGGTGCACTAAATACCTACAAAAATCTTTGAAAAATACATCAGTATGTGAAATTTACTAGATGGCAGAAATTTAACCTTATGAAGCAAATTTACCTGTAAAATTGCAGGCAACTTTTTTTACAGTGCATCTCCTCTCAAATTGTGTAGCACTGTGCAACTCGAGGGCATTGTACCTGAAAGCATGTGAAATCGAAGAGGGCGACTTTCCTAGACTGGGGCCCTCTGACATCCTACACTTTCTAAAAGGAATAGGATTGGAAGGCCGGCTGTAAAACAGCAAGAATAGGGGACACAAAGACTTCTTAGGTCGTAATATGATATCATTAGATTAGATTAGATTAGATTAGGATTGGGGTGGCCTATGGACCTGTTTCACTGCGACCTTTTTAGTCTATTGTGATCCCCTTTTCCTAGAGGGCACTCTCTAATTTTGCTCTCTTAATTAGGCCTATCATCTTTGAGAGCGGCTTCTTTATGTAGCTACGCAAACATACATACGCAGTGCTTGTAGTTTCGGTTGCATAAATAATCCAAGATCTGTGGAACTTCAATTCGCATTTAATTGGCCAAAGATGCTATATGACCCTAATATGTATCGTTTAGTTTTCTGTTAGATCGCCATTTCCATCTAAATTCCGATCGCAGTATCATCAGCGCCATCACATCGAAATGAGGTGAAGAGAAGGAAGCAGTTCGGTCTAGGCCGGCGAAATCGAGATACTATCGCATTTGGGATACATCTTTCCGATTTTATTATCATACTCGGAATATATTTAGGTGCATCGGCGAATTTTGGAAATTCGTTATAAAAACTTTTTCTCTTGGTTCCATTCCGAGCTGTGGGGATAAACTGAAGGAACACGACACAACTTTTTTTTTTTAGGGAGAGAACTTGCCTCCTCTTCACGGCTAAAGCTTCTGAATATAAATTAGATTGCTTTAAGGAGTGCGGGAGGCGGACAGTGGGGGTGCCAAAGTGAAGGGTCGTTCGCGGGAAGAAAAGAAAGGTCGCCTTATTCGAAAACACTCAGAAATTGATAGAATTTAAATAATGAAATTGTTGGGACGGTGGAATTCCTTTTTTTCTTACGCGCTATAGTTCTCATTGTATGAGCTAAGATACAATAATTTTAGTGCAAACGGATTAAAGTATTGATTTAGCCGGAGCTGTGGTACATGTCTTAGCCGCTAAAATAAATAAAGAGCAATGTAGAAAACATGACACCCTGTATAATTAACTACGTTAATAACAATGATCAACACATTATTTAGCTAAGGACTTGGCGATTTTTATGCTAAAGCTTTCCGATGAATCATGCAGTGTGCCCACATTTTCGCAAGTGCTTATAAACTATAAACAATGTGAGAAATACGGATGTAACACGTTTTTTGTCCTTGAGTAGTGAGCGTTATTTCCAACTGATTTATGCTTCAAAACAATAGAAAAATACTTTTATTCCCCTCTAATTTTGCTTTTGTGACTAGGACAACGAAAATTTGAAATATACCCACATATGTATATTGTATGTCCACTTAAATATGAAACAAATGGGAAAAAAGTTTATTGTTGAATTTATAAAAAAAAAATTATGTAAAATAAAAGTTGGTGCTTCTTTAAAAACATATTTTATATTCAAACTTAGTTAAAATGCGTGGTTTTGCTATAAATTAAGAAAAAAATTAATTGTCTTGAGAATAAAACACGTTTATTTTTAAAGATACCAAAAAGCTGCATTAGCAAAAAAGTACTTCAAACTCCCTAAATGTGCCAAAATACAAATTTTCAAAGTAGAAATCAAAGAAATGGAATTCTACAAAATTACACAATATGAGCCAAACACTGAAAAAACATTTTTTTTAATTTTTTTTTGTAAAAATGTGTTTTTTCGATTTTTACTTGAAAGTTGTTTTTTTTTGGCATATTTAGGAATTTGAAGTACTTTTTTTTCTAATAATTCTAAAAATATATTTCTAAAGAAGCACTGCCTTTTATTTTATATAATTTTTTTTTATAGATTCAATAATATTTTTTTTTGTCCCCATTAGTCTCATATACACACAGTGTATATTTCCAATATTTTCTCCTTACGGGTGAGCTATTTAGGAAAGTCATCGCAGACGAGAATCTTCTTAATTTGAGGTCCTACGAAGACACCGGCTTTGACCTTCGCCTCAGATAGCTTAGGAAATAATTTTTCAAGGTGTTTCATGGCTGCTGACTCCGTACCTTTCGCATTCGCAAATTGTTTTATAAGCCCCAACTTTATGTGCAGTGGTGGCATCAGCATCTTTAAAGGGTCTACCAGTGGCTCCCAGTTGATATTGTTTTCCCCTATAGAAAACTCTGTCCTCTGTGGTCAGTCGCGCTTGTTGTAGTGTGCATTTGTGTCCCCGCTGTCCCAAAGACAAAGATAACATTGGAATTTGGTGAAACCACCTTGCAGATCCATGAGGAATGATACCATTTTGAAGTCGCCGTTGACCTCCCACCCATACTTGTGATACTTGATGTTAAAGTAATCCTCTTTGAGGTGCACTGAATGACCCAGGAGAAGCGATGGAAAGTTATTACCACTATGCAGCAGTACTGCTTTGAGGCTTCTTAAAGAGCTGTCAATGAAGAGACGCCACTCATGTGGATTATAGGCGATTCCAATTACCTCAAATAGCCCAGTCACATCGTGGCAAAAGCAGAGCCCATCTAGATAGGTGAGAAAGCTAGAAAAAGTTTGGTGACGCTTTCTCTGATCTACGACTAGCACAGTTTCATCCAGCAAGTTCCACTGCTTCAGCCTAGAGGTCAAAATCTCAGCATTGGACTTGGAGAGTCCAAGATCTCTAACTAAGTCGTTCTACATTGATCATGTCATCTGATTCTACAATATTTTCTTCACACTCCGACTCGCTGTTGCTGATTGAAGACGCCTGATCTACTTTAGGAGGAGTAGGTAATGGAAGCTGAGGGCTCTGTAATACTGGGGCCATGGATGAAGGAAGATCCGGATACATGACAGCAGGTACATTTTTGCCGGTACGGCGTTTGCAAGAGTCCACAATGCAAAAGTAGCAGTTGCTTGAGTAGTCAGTGGGTTCCCGCCAAATGCTTGGAATTGCAAATCTCATGGATCTGTTTTCTCCCCTATACCATCCTCTTATTTTAATAAACTGACTACAAACATAGCAAAACGCGTCTGCTTCATGTTTGCAACCTCTTGAAGCCATCATCTAATTAGAAAATAGGTACCTATAGCGAAATGAGAAGTACATCTCTATTATATCAGCTTTAGGAGTGTACGCGTTTTGAATGGAGGGACGTTGGAACATTGGATCTGTCAAAATTTAAAATAGCGCCTGAACAATATAGCAATAAATTATCAAAGCAGGTTGAGTGGTTGAGACATCTTCGTTGTGATATTTTCGTTTTGTTTTCCAAAAAAAAAAAAAAAACAAATCTAAAACCGAAAATGCAGATACTTGTCACTTTGACAGACACATTTATTGTCACAGACTACCCTCAGACGACGAACTCGCATTCAGATATGTACCGCTCTCTCTATTCTTTTCTATCTAATGGAAATATAGTATAAGGTTATCTTTTTCCAAAAAACTCAAAATTTGTGTAGAGGCGCTGTTTAAAAGACTGCGTATTATAGAAACCTGTACGACAACATGTTAAAAACGAGATAGTAGTAGAGATGGCGCTTCGTATTGTAATATAAAAGGTATCATTTTTACCAATAGATGCATTACAATATATATTGCTGTAAGTATTTTTTCGAAATTGTTTCAAAAATAGTGACATTTGTGACATATTCTGCGAAAATGTTTTGCATAGTTTGTGGTCGTTCTAAAACCGAAGTGCAGAAGCTATTTTGCTGTCCACGACAGCTTGATAGGTAAGTTTACACCAATATATGTAAGTAATGCAAGTTCTAAATTGCAGCCCAAGAATCGGGGTGTTATACACAGTTGTTTACAACTACCGACGACTTCTTTTTGCGAATATGGTAAATTCTATTGATACTGGCAACGAAAGATTTACTATTAATGAATATTTTAAAATTTATCTGTTACCTAGTTAGTAGACTGTTTATTTGTACTTGTTTTACATATTAATATTTGTAAATGAGAAAAATAAAATCAAAGGGTTATATTATCTTTAGTTTGTTATACCTTTATGCAGTAGTACGAGAAATAAAAATTTTAAAAAATTATTGTAATGTGTTTAATGATTGTATTGGACTATATTCTTGTTTATATGTATATAAATAACAATATAGTCAAATACAATCTTTAAACACTTTGTCCTCTAAAATAAATACAAATGAAAGTATGTATATACTTTTTGAAATTAAGCGGGAAACACTCAAGCGCCATCTACTTAAATTTTGTATTTTTGTGAGAGAGAAAAAAAATCCGAAACGGCATCTTGATTTACATTGAGTTCGTCGTCTGGAGGTAGTCTGTGTTTATTGTCATTCCTATCGTAAATGAATTTACTCCGTCAGTGATGCTTTAGTTCCGTATTCTACGTCGACGACATAATATGTACTTCTCATTTTGGGTTTGGTTGTAAATTTTAAAATATCATTGTCTTGGTCACAAAAGCAAAGTTTGTGGGAAATAATCGATTGTTTTTATACTTTTCTGACATAAGAAAATAGGAAATGACAGTTACAACCTAAGACAAAAAATAATAGAAATTGTTACATAGTGTAATCGATGCGGTCGCTTTAGATCAGAATATAGTCGATTTACTTGAAATAGGCATTTGAGTTGTGTATAAAATATAGGCTAATTATTGCAGATATTTACATCTTACCGGATTTATTAAATATGGTAGATTTTTTTAGTAAAGTAAGTAAACACGTAATTAATTTATCATTTATTAAAATATCGTAACGTTGTACAACATGCGTTTAATTCGTGCTATTACAAAGCTCGAAAACTGTTTTGTTAACGGCTTTCCTTTCACCGCGCAAGAAACGCGGCAATTAAAACGTGTGCTACCGAATTAACAAACCGATCCAGCACGCGGTTTTTAATAGTTTATTCTTTCTTCTCATCCGTCTGCACACTTAAAAAAAGAAATGGATATATTACAGCAAACTGGCGTTAACTAACCACCTTTTATAAATACGTATATATCGCTCGCAGAACGATACACACAATGAAAACGCACCACCAGAAAGGAAAAAAAAAAGGTCGTAGCGTATTCCGGTCAGCTCTCCCTTCAGTAGTCGGTCGCCAAGAAATTTAATTAACCTGGGATGGAGGAATGGGGCTTGTTAAAAGTTTCATTTATGCTGTGGGTGTCCCGCGCGCACGTGGCTATCGAAAATGGAAACAGTCCTTTCGGTAGGCCGTTTTTCGCGGAGGAAAGAACCGGCAGTTTTGTTTCACCCCAGATGGAAATTGAACACACTCCACTTTTGATGTACCCAAACTGAACCTGCAAAAGTTAAAGGTTCACTTCCCACACGTGCTTTTAAGCAGTGTTACACTTGGAAACATGAATGGATGAATGAAGTTACGTAAAATAAATTTAAAAAATTAATGCTTGGTGTTTTAATTCAGTTAGAAGCTAAATCCAAACCCCTTTTAATTTTCTTTCATAATAACATACTACTATTATTCTACGACGAAATACAAGTATCCATATTCCAAATTTAACAGGATGCAAAGAAACTTCTGTAATTTTGTTTATTTACAAACCAGCTTAAATCAAACCATGATTCATCAGTACAAAAAAATTAAATCAATAATTTCGTTATTATTTAAATTTCCTTGAAAGAAATTGCAATAATTTATTCTACTAGCGTGATCTCTAGGTAAGATCTGATGAACAACTGATACTTTGTATTTTGTATGGTTACATACAAAATTCTATGAACGGTACTAGAAGATACATTCGTTTGAAGTGATAAATGACGAACTGATGGATGTGGCTTTTTTCCAACAAGGTTTTCCGCGTGGTTAACTATATTTTGTTAACTATATTGTACGTGGTCTACCAGAACTTTTGTCTTTTAAAATAGATCTTGTAGTCTAAAACCTTTCCACTACTAGGCGAATATGATGTTGTAAAGGGGTATTATCCACTCAACTCTATCAGGAAACTGCAAGCGAAACTGTCGCTTACATTCAGCGAAGGAATGTTGCCATTCGCCATTAAGAAATGATGCACTTGGAAAATATGCTTCAACAATAAAACTGGGTACATGATTTAGTAGTATTAAGTTAAAAATTGTATTGCTAAAAATTATATTGCTACTCACAAAATGACAGATGTTAAAATGACATTACAAATATATTTTTTTCTGAAAGTTGATTTTTTGGACCAATATGGCGAGAATTTTTTTTAAGTATAGCAGAAAACGCTAAATTCTTTCCAAATCGGTAATTCATGACATATTTGAGACGAATAATTTAATAGAGTTTTGATGACAGTAATTATAAAATGTAACCATTTTAAAAAATAAAACGGTTTTCTTTATAAATCATGGCAATTACGTTTAACGTCGAAATAAATTGTCTAAAAATGATAAATGAAAATAAAAAATTGTCGGGCAACCTTAAAAATAGGGACAAAATAGTAAAAATAAGGAATAAAAAAAAAGAAACAAAGAAGGATCAACTTAACATGTAAGTGGATCAGGGAAAACGGAATTGGAAAGGTAACAGATAAAGAGGCTTATGGAAAAGAGATAGGGAATGGGGAAAGGGGAAGCGGGAAAAGGAGACAGGGCAAAGGACTAGGGAAAAGAGATAGGGATAGAGAACAGGGAAAGGGAAAATTGAAAAAAAGCATAAAAATTAAAATGTAAAAACTGCGAAAAAAGTGGAAAAAGCATACGAATGTAAAAACGAAATAAAAAAAAAATCGGGAAAATGTTAAAAAATATTAAAATTAAAAAATAAAAAAAATAAAAGGGGTACAAAATTTGGAAAAACATGTGCGAAAGGTAAAAATATAGAAAAATTAAAATGTAAAAAAAGGGTTTAAAAGGAAACAGTGAAAAGGGATAGAAAATAGAAAATACGGCAAAGGAAAAAGAAAATTAAAAAAATAATTAAAATATAAAAAATGCAAAAAAAATAAAAAAAAACGGAAAATGGGATAAGAGAAGTAAAAAAATCAAAAAAAAAATGTTTTAGAAAATAAACAAAAAAAAGTTAAAAATCGAAAATATTAAAAAACTATTAAAATTAAAAAAACAAAAAGAATAAAAGGGGTACAAAATTTGTAAAACGTGCGAAAGGTAAAAATATAGAAAAATTAAAATGTAAAAAAATGGGTTTAAAAGGAAACAGTGAAAAGGGATAGAAAATAGAAAATAAGGAAAAGGAAAAAGAAAATTAAAAAAAATAATTAAAGTATAAAAAATGCGAAAAAAATTAAAGAAACGAAAAATGGGATAAGAGAAGTAAAAAATAAAACAATGTTTAAAAAATAAACAAAAAAGTTAAAAATCGAAAATATTAAAAAACTATTAAAATTAAAAAAAGGACAAAAAGAATAAAAGGGATACAAAATTTGTGAAACACATGCGCGAAATGTAAAAATATGGGAAAAAATAAAAATGTAAGAAAGGTGAAAAACTGAAAAAACTAAATTTTTAAAAGTAGGCAATGCAAATGTGAAAAAATGTAAAAAAAATGAAAATTCGATAATATAAAAAAAAACGTTCAAATTTGAAAAAAAAAACAAAAAATTAAAAAAAAAGGATACAAAAAAATGTTTAAAACAAAAACTACACAAGAGGAAAACAAAAGAAAAATATCTGAAGCGTATTGCACATTCTATAAGTGGAAACTTCTCGAGTGAATGGACCGACTTAAAAAAATCACCTTCCTCAAGGAACGCATTCTAGGAGAATGTCCGACTTCTAGTTACTTATCATAAAAGGCAAGCGGCTTATTATAATATGCAAGTACTAGTTATTCAGTACCTACTGAGATGTAATTCATTTTGAAACACTCTGTATATATCAAAATCATATATGTCAAAAAGGCTAAATCATCGTAAGATGTTCTTCCTTATAACGTCCAGATATTCACATACATAGTAATTTTGGCCAAAAGATTTACGCAAATTGATATCCATCCATTTTATGCTGATTTCATTTTAGAAAAAAATATGCGTTGGTCTTATATGTATTATGATATACTCTGTTAGTCTCTACAATTTCATCAAAATCTAAATTTTCAGCTTGGCGACATCCATTCCTACGAAATCTTAGACGGACGCCCTCTTGCTTTCAATTAACTCCAGACGTCAGCGACAAAAGACAAACGCGAATTTTGGCCACCCATATCTCGGCTACAAGCGGGGAATTAATTCGCCCGGGCGAATTCGCTTCCATATTTTCCGGAGATTAAGAGGGGAGGGAGAGACGACGGAATCAAAGGAAATTTGAATTCGGGATTAGGGGCGTAGGAGTTATCAGCGGGACGCATCTATACGCGAATTCGCGCGACGTAATTGAATTCGTGGCCGCGGAAATGCAGATTTCGACCGTAATCTTCTCTAGCTCGAGTGAAAATGCTGTGGAGTGGGGGTACAGTGAATTGTGGCTGAAAGGTTTCTTTTTTCGTAGTAATTGTTGTAGTCTTCATTTTGTATTTCAGTGTTATATAATATTACCTAGATTAGATTAGATTAGATTAGGATTGGGGTGGCCTATCGACCTGTTTCACCGCGACCATTTCAGATCTATTGTGATTCCCTTTTTCCTAGAGGACGCTCTCTAATTTTGCCCTCTTGATTTGGCCTATCACCTTTGAGAGCGGCTTCTTTATGTAGCTACTAGCTGTGGGGTTCTCCTCCCCCATTATTAGAAACCTTGTCCTCGCCAGGCCTTCACATTGGCACAGCACATGAACTGGTGTTTCTTCCTCCTCCTGGCAGTATCTGCAGGTTGTATCATCTGCCAGGCCTATGTTATACATATGCCTATTCAGTCTACAGTGACCAGTCAGCAGACCTACAATCATTTTGACAGTCTTCCTGTCTTTATTCAGTAGATCTCTCGTGAGTTCAGGCCTCTGCTCCTTTAGGAACTCTTTTGCCTGCCATTGTCCCGGTGATTTTTGCCACCACTCTCTGGACTGATTGTATATCCATTCATTGATGGATTTTTTGATTTGCGATTTGGTAGTGCCGAAAGAAGGGTCGGCTCCAACGAATGGCCTTGACGAACCTCGCCTGGCCAGCTCGTCCGCCGCCTCATTTCCTCTCACGCCCGAGTGGCTAGGGACCCAGGCTAGGGTTACTTTCCTTTGGGTGCCCACCTCATTTAGGGCGCTTACACAATCCCAAATCAGCTTAGAGTCCACGCTTGAGGAGCTAATCGCTTTAAGTGTGGACTGGCTGTCGGAGAAGATAGCGACGCTTTTACCCGGTGCGGTACATCTTTCTATCTCTCTGACACAGTGGTGAATTGCAGCAACCTCAGCTTGGAACACAGTCGTGTCTTTGCTGAAGCTTACCGAAAGAGCCTTTTTAGGTTTCTTAGTGTATATTCCCGCTCCAACGCCGTAATCCGTTTTAGAGCCGTCAGTAAACCAGTTTGAGTCCGCTCTTACCGGGGCACCTGCCTCCCAGTCCTTCTTATCTAGTATTATAACCTGATATTTCTTATCTAGGTTAGGGGTTCGAACCATGGCATCACATGGCATTCCTAAAAGAGGTGCCTCCTTGAGTTCGTCTAGCAGTTTTTTATAGTTAGCCCCGTGCGATTTACTTATCGGTACTTGACTATGTAAGAGTCTATGTACTGTGGACCTTGCGCTCCTTGTACAAAATATGTATTGGTGGCAGGTTCAGAATTACTTCTATCGCGGCGGTAGGGTCGATCGCAACGCCCCCGTGGCGCACAGGCACGCTAACCTCTGCACGCCACCCAACGCCTTGGTCGCCCTCGCCTGCGCGCCTTTGGCCACATGCTACTGCTCCATACGTTAACATGGGTCTGATTACCCTTGTGTACAACACAGAGTCATCTTGGGGCTAAGGCCCAATTCTTTCCACAGAGCCTCCTGCACCTGCCCAGGGCGATGGTGGCTTTGCTAGTCAATTTTTGGATATGTGAATTCCATGTGTGCCTTTGATCAAACCATACTCCCAGGTATTTCGCCTCTTTGACGTATGGAATTCGCTCACCACCAGGAGGTAATATTACCTAATACAGTGTCAAAGTATATACCGGGTGTCCAGCCTAAGATGCAACGGTCCATAGCCGATTTATTATTGTTTTTTCGGAAAAATGTTTCAAATAAATGTTCCTTCGAATGTAGAATATGATCTACACATTTTAAAATTAGTTTCAGTAATGGCGGACTTCCGGTTGTACCGGAAGTAGATACTAACTTTATTATTTTAAATGGAACACCCTGTATATTATTGCACTTTTGGATTCCTTGTTTAATTTAAATAACAATACGTTAGGCATACATTGGGGCTAAGTTGTACCGTTTCCGAATTACATGACGTTTTTCGAAAAAAATGACATTTGCATTGTCTTCGGTGTCTGGAAATATCTCCAGAAATACGAAAGTTTGAAGATTTCAGTTTTCGCTTAATCAGGAAACAGCACACGTCTTTTATTTTAAAATTGATGCGTTTACTTACAGAATTATTAATAGGGCTCTGTAATTTTCGAACTCTAAAATCATGGATAACTTTATCCACCTTATCTTACGATTTTATACGAGTGTCATTGTGTCTATTTCTTTATTATTATTGTTTTTCTTGATAGATACGTATTGCGAAGCGCCGGCCACCTTCCCCTCGCATTTCACCAGGCTTGGGACTGGCTGCAATAATACACGCATGCTTAGAAAGTGGCCAACAGAATACAATAAGACCACTGGAAACAAACAAAACTTGAAATTAAAAAAAATGTAGAATTTACTGAAGCGCAATGGCGTACATACACATCGAGCGTCTTGCTTGCAATAAGTTACACTTTAAATGTTAGTGCCGTCATTATACCAAGAATTTGTACAACACTATTACATTAAGCTCAAAATGCGATCCATTTTAGGCGCTACATAATTGAAATCGCTTTTTCAAACACTTTTGAACATTTCTGAGCATTTCTGGCGTGACTTCTTGAAACGCTTTTAAAATACGATGGCGCATATCATCAGATGTTGTTGGTGGCGTCTCATAAACTTCATTTTTAATAAAACTCCATAAAAAGGAATCACAACTTGTAAGATCTGGCGATCTCGGAGGCCATCTGTCATCTGTCCTCCACGCCCAATCCAGCGGTCTGAAAAAGACACATCCAAAAACTGACGAAATTCGACAGTATTGGGAGATGGAGCACCATCGTGTTGGAACCACATCAGCTGACGAGTAGCTAGCGGAATATTTTCTGACAGAACGCCCAAATTATTCTGAAGAAATTCCATATTAAGGTAGGGTTTAATATCAGGCGTTGGTTATGAAAGAACAAGCCTATGATATGTTGTCTAAAGATACCTACCCACACGTTCACTGACCTTCTGTACTTACTATGTGCTGCAATAAATCGATGGGGATTTTGTGTGTCATAAGAACGACAATTGTGACGATTCACAAATCCATTTTTGTGGAAGGTAGCTTCGTCTGAAAACATCACTTTCTCGAAAAAGTTCACAATGTTGTGTTTTCTTTTTTTTCAATTTCAAGTTTTGTTTGTTTCCAGTCGTCTTATTGTATTCTGTTGGCCACTTTCTAGTATCTCCAAAACCTTTGACACTCGTATAAAATCGAAAGAAAATTAAATTTTACATCCATTTATGTAAAAATCGCTATACCATTCAATTTAAAGAAATCAAGTTATCCATGATTTTAGAGTTACAGAGAAAATTACAGAGATCTATTTAATAATTCTGTAATGTAAACGCAACAATTTTAAAATAAAAGACTTATGCTGTTTCATGATTAAGCGAAAACTGAAAACCGCATTTTTCTAACTTTCGTATTTCCGGAGATATTTCCAAACACCGCAGACATTGCAAATGTCATTTTTTTCGAAAAACGTCATGTAATTCGGAAACGGTACAACTTAGCCCCAATGTATGCCTAACGTATTGTTATTTAAATTTAACAAAGAATCCAAAAATACAATAATATAAGGGTGTTCTATTTAAAATAATAAAGTTAGTATCTACTTCCGGTACAACCGGAAGTCCGCCATTACTGAAACTAATTTTAAAATGTGTAGAATATGATTCGAGGCAGCATTTATTTGAAACATTTTTCCAAAAAAACAATAATAAATCAGCTATGGACCGTTGCATCTTACGCTGGACACCGGTATATTATATTTTTCTTATTAAGAATCATAGGGAAATTATTTAGTTTGAGTAGGAACATTTCAATTGTTATGGAACCCAATAGTACTTACAACTACTGTCCTTCTTTCAATATCGGTTCTATTACGGAGAATGACGTAATCTCCAGTTTGATGAAGCTCAGAGCTGATATGACATCGAGTGATGATCAGATGCCTGCCATCCTGCTGCGTGAATGTGCTTCAGCGTTGGTGAAACCCCTGGTTATTTTATTTAATAAAATTATAATATCTTGCACCTTCCTAACCGATGGAAAAAGTGCAAAATTATACCAGTTTTTAAGAATGGTGTCGATGCAATATCAATAATTACAGACCTATATGTATTTTGTGTAATTTTGCTATAGTGCTAGAACAGATACTGTATTCTAGGATTTATACACGTGTTCTATCGGTGCAGCAACATGGTTTTATGCCTGGAAGATCTACAATAACTAATTTGGCTAATATTACTCAATGTATTTCAACAGCTTTAGATAATCGTACTTCACTAAAGCATTTGATTCGATCGACCACAGAATACTATTAAGTAAACTGGATGGTATGGGTTTTGGACCGATGGTACTTAAGCTGATGGACTCGTACCTGTTAAATAGAAGTGCTTACGTTTTTCATAATGGATATTCATCCTACGAGTTTGCACTGACATCTGGTGTGCCTCAAGGGTCGCATCTTGGGCCTCTGCTATTTAATAATTATATTAATGATTTGTTGAATAGCTTAAATTGTGATTTTTTTTGCAATATGCAGATGATCTGCAGAATTTTTAACCCAACGACGTTAATTGACAATCAAATTTTTATTTTTTAACATGGGTTTAATTACAAAGGTGCAGAAAAAACCGTGAACTAAAGGTTCTAGCCTAAATTAAAAACTGCACTTCATTCTAAATTACAATAGGACAATGCTATTTCCTATACAAAGCAAAAGATTAGTTTGTTCAGGATGATAAACCAATATACTAATTCAATCCACGTGGTTTCAACAAATTAAAATAAATTCGTGGACAAACATTAGAATTTTACAATAAAGCAAAAACTAAAAATAAGAGCAATGCTTCTACTCATCCAAACCGAGGTGATAGATAATGAAAAACGAAAAACATAACTCTCTAAACTAAAATGAGAGAATTAAAACTAAAAAAAAATCTTCCTGCACAAAAATAATAAATGATCTTATATCTATAATGTGCACACATCAATATATTAACAATTATTACTAAATGAATTCCTTGATGGACTAAATTTTTACAGAAATACCCTCAACAACGTTTTAAATTTACTAAATCAAAATGGATAACAAAATGGCAACAAAAATAGAAAAATACGTCTACTCACGTTAATAGTCGAACAAGGAACTGTTTGACAAAACTCTACAATCGTTTTTCTAACGAAAACTTGCAACGCAGTCGTACAATTCACCGACAAAATCTAGTAGAAAACGGATTAAACAGAACTAGCAACCGCTAGACATCTAAATGAATGAAATTAATTTAAAAAAACTTAACACTTAATTAAATAAATCATACAATCAACTCTGTAACTAAATTTATAGAAACTAAATCTCAATTTGTGAAAAATTCTCGGTAAATTTAATGGCTGAACGTAGTAAACAAGACAAAATCTATGCAACTTAAAATACACTCGCGAAAAATGAGATGCCTGTCCATAGCAGTAGTTAAGCAAGTGTGTGTTTTATTAAATAAAACAGTGATTAGTTGTTGTGAACCAGCGGATTGATAACAGTAGATTCAATTTAATATTAGCTTCAATAATGAATTTGTTTGTTGTTGCGACCAAACACTAAATGTTCTATGGAGAGCACATGATAAAGTTCATGGATGGCTAAAGGACAGGTTATCTTCTTTTGATCAAGAAGAAAGAACATCTATCAGTAGTTTTAAAGTAGTATTAGTAAAAACTAATTATGATGTGTCTCAGGGAAATTGAAAAACTTATTTTAAATTCTGCCAAGTCGAATATAAGTTAATTTAAAAGGATTATTGAATTTCGTCGCAGAAGAATTTCATCTTATTACAAAGTCAGCTTTTCCTTTTTATTTTCACGTTAGGATTGCCGTCACTTTAGATCACACGGAACGCACAGTACGATATTCCAATATTCCTTGTAATTTCCTCGGAAATAAGAAATGGGATCCTTTCCAATCATTAACTTCTTTCGTCGTCAAAGCGAACTTGAAAAGGCGGGACTCCAATACGTTATGCCGTTGGTCTTTTCGCCTGCCGGTTTCCGGGAGAGTGATTCCCATATGGTTGGCGTCTTTTTCTTTTTTTCAGCGTACGGGGAATGTCAAAGGAACACGGCAGACGAAGCGCATTCCCTGACGTTGCACATCAAACGGAATGAAATACCCGGCAAATACCTTTGATGAATTCGAGTTTAAGCTAGTTGGGTAGTCGCTGTTTGCCTCCTTAAATTGCAGTAACTTCATACGGTATTACGTGGGACACAATTACTTGCATTTTGTACACCGCAACTAAGAATTTCTTGTAAAGCATAAACATTAAGTGCATGGTATGTTAGATAAACTTGATATATCTACAATTGAGAGTAGAATTCAAATTTGAAATAAAAATACTAACAGCAGACTGTAAATGCTGTGCCTTCCTAGACACTAAGATCATTAGAAACACTGATCAAAGTATTTCTATTGATTCGTATCAAAAACAACCTTCTCTGATAGATATATTAATCATTAGGTACACCGCATGGTAGTGTAATGGGACCTTTGATTTTTTTTATTATTTATTAATGATCTCCCACATTATATATCTGCAGGGAAAGTTTTTTTGTATGCCGACGATGCTTACATTGTCGTGAGTGGTGACAACAAGTTTGATATTTTGAAAAAAGTTGATACAGTTTTGAGTGAATTTGAGAGATGGTGTCCTGCTAACAAATTAATCATAAATCATGGACTTTGTTGAATTTTTTTAATAAATATAGATGTTCCTCTGAATTTAATTTTTCTTTTAATGACGAAAAAATAATATCCTTCTCATTGTAAATTTTTAGGTATTATTTTGGATAGTAATTTAGCGTGGAACGATCAAATAAAGAGCATTTGTATTAAGCTTCAAAAAGCCTATTACGTCATTAGTTCACTCAAATCTGTCTTGGATATTAAGTCATTAATTGATATTTATTACGCATTTGTGTATTCTGCTTTGACTTATGGGATTATTGTTTGGGGCCAGGCGGGTACAATAAGTCGTGTGTTTGTCATGCAAAAACCAATCTTACGACTGCTGTTTAATTTACCTTTTAATAGTTCGTGCAGAACAACTTTTAGAACACATGGGGATTTTGACCGTAACTTCTATCTATATCTATAAACTTTAGGTAGATTTGATTGATTAGATAATCTAATCAATATCAAGATTTACTAAAACATGAATCTTCGATAAGGCACGTAGACGTTTGGTATATATGTACTTATACAAGACGATGGTTTCAAATGATTTCTTTATTTCTCGTGCTGCGTAAAATTGTAGTTTAGTACAATGCCAATTAACATAGCTAATGTGTTTGCGGAAATAGGTTACGTCATTTTTGACAGCGTGTAATCTGCTACAAATTATGTTAAAGAAGTTTTTTAATATACATGATGCTGTGGCAACACATATTTCGCGAGTGTATTTTGTGTTGCATATTTGATTTGCTTAAAACTGATGAATCATTGTATCGAGAAATTTTCATAATAATAATTTATGTTTGTATAAAATTTAGTTAAAGAGTTAATTGTTTGATTTATTTAATTTTATGTTAAGTTTTTTTAAATTAATTTCAGTCGATTTTGATATCTGTTATTTGCTCATGTATGTTTTGCGCCTATTCTAGTAGATTTTGTCGGTGATTTGTGCGGCTGCGTTGTGCGTAGTCAAGAGTAGGATTTTTGTAAGAATACGATTGTAGAAGTAGGTTCGAGAGTTCCTTAGTGCACTAGCGTGAGTACATGTATTTTAATTTCTTTGCAGCCATTTTGTATTACATTTTTATGTCGTAATTTGATTCGCGTTATTTGTTTTATTCTTGTCCATCAAGGAATTCGCTTAATAATAATTGTTGTTATATTGATGTGTGCACATTATAGATATAAGATCATTTATTATTTTTGTTCGGAAAATATTTTAGTTTAAAGAGTTAATTTTTCGTTATTCTATTTTACTCTTTTGTTTTATTTTTTAATCACCTCGGGTGGGGTGAATAGAAGCATTGTGCTTGCTATTAGTTTTTCATTCTTGTTTTTTTATTGGAAATTGTCCACGCTTAATTTAGTTTGTATTAATTTGAAACCACGTGGATTGAAAGATATAATTATCTTCCGAACAAATTAATCTTTTGCTTTGATATAGGAAATAGCATTGTCCTATTGTAATTTAGAATCACGTGCAGTTTTTAAATTTAGACCAGACCTCTGTTCACGGTTTTTTTTTTTTCTACAAGTATGTAATTAATTTTTTTCTTTTTTTTTTGAATAAAGTTGATTGTTAATTAGAATCTTTGGGTTGAAAATTCTGTTCTTTTATTTTTAATTAAATCTTTTCAATTTTGGGGTATTTAAGAAAGTCTGATTTCATTCACTCACAATTTACTTTTCGTGGTTAGGTTCAAGTTTTAATTTGAAAGGGTAACTATTAATAGTTCTGTATTAATAGTTCTTTTGTTTTATTAAAAATCTTTACCGTTGATCTAGCTAATTTAATTTTTCATTTTTAATATCCATTTTTGCATTTCATTAATTCATTCAGTACACAGCAATATGTTATAATTACGGAAATATTATATTATTAAATGAAAAATCATTTCATCTCTTAAATGGGGCGTTTCCACAGACAAAAAAAATGCGTTTTGCTTCTACCATGGTACTCTTTCAGTCTGTAAAGTTTCATGGAAATCAGAATTTGACACCTGCCGGTATTCCCTTGTTAGCGAAACTGAGCTACACCCACAGACTTACTACAAAAATTGTTAAATCTCGCTTTTATTTACTTCTCCATAAACTTTTAATGGAAGCTCCTCGTGACACACACTGTATGTATCGCATTTTTTACTCTCTACCGCATGACCGATTTTTTTTTGTGTTTCCGTAAACGTCTCCAAGGTTCTACTACAAAGAGATTCCAGACGAAATATTCCATATATGCGAACATAAATACGTTTCCATTTACAATCAGTTTAGATTCTGACATATTCTGGGCGAATCCGGCGGAGCGCATAATAATAAAAACGAAATCAGCGGAGCGTTTCCGGCAAAAGAAAACCAAACAAAGGCACGATGAAACATGGTGTGTCTCTCCGTCTCTGTGTGCGGTGTATTTTCAGCCAGTTTATTCTGATCCCGGTTATTTGTGTGTGTACCGGTAAATGTCCCGTTATGGCTCGTGCTGGAGAAAGAAATATATATACGAAACAGAAAATAATAGAGGAGTCTGTTTAGGACTGTCAGTTATACTCGCGAACAAACGATTGTGTTAGAATTGTGAGAGTTTGCCGATTTTATACGCTTTAAATGTGCATATATGTATGTATATATTCCATTTGAATTTAGAAAATATAACAAAAAAAGGTAAATAATAATAGAAACAATGTGAATCAATTTTTTTTTTTATTATTATTTTCTATTTCGCATATACTTTGTGTAATTATTTTTTTGTGACGCTGATTGTGGTGGGCATTTTGTGTGAGAATGGTAATGCAACTCGTGGTTTGACATTTCACATTATTTGACATTTTTACAGAGGCATTTGCATGGAATTGCGCATAGCACAAAAATTGTGTCACAAACATGGAAATATTGAAATTCCCTGCATGGATAAGAAATCCTAATTTAAACCAGTGGCGGCTCGTGAAAATATTGAGTGGTGGGTTCAATGTCGAGTCAGCTATATTTTATAAAGTTTTGAATCAGTTTAGCTCAGCTTGCAGTCATTTATTACCTCGTTTATTGCTACGAAACAAACTGCTATTTTGTAGCAGTACCTATATATAGCTGTAAAGCAGCTCTCGAGCGTGCAAATTTTGTCGTATAGAGGAATTTGGATCGTCTTGATGACTTCAGCTTTCAGCTGAACTTTCTGTTACAGCATAAGACGCCTTGTTCGGGTACGCTTGCATTTTTGTGGGCTACAATATGCTATAACAGGGCGAGTAAAACTGTTTGTTCATGGATCTGATAATATCATATTGCCTTCTAGATAAATTAGCTTCAAACACCATTGATAATGCACACAAAAGCGATACCTGCTTTTTATCGTCTGCGACTGTTTTTCGTACGCTTTCTTATAAGCATGTCCTAGCAGTTGGAGAAATAGACATTGCCCTCAATACATTTACTGCGTCTGCTAACTTCTTCTCTTTTATTTGTGTGGTATGTGTTAGTTCTTCTGCTCCATGTTCTTTCCTTACATATTCCGTTGACCTTCTTTTACTTCTGTCGCTTAAGACTTCAAAACAGTGATGCTACGAAACAAACTACTATTTTGTAGCAGCTAACGACGGTTAGCAGTTTGTGCAGCTATTCAATATCAAAAGAAGCTGCTACTTTTTGTAGCAGTTTCCAGTATATATAGCAGTAAAGCAATGTATAAAATGTAGTGATGTATAAAACTGCTTCTTTACGTTAGCAGCTACAACCTGCTTCTCTAAATGTTTCTAAATATTATGTTGTGTACAAGGAGTATCGTGCGTCGTTTGGATGGAATGGCGCGCTCTCGAGCGTGCAAATTTTGTCGTATAGGAGTATTTAGATCGTCTTGATGACTTTGGGAGACTTTTTAAAACAATGTTTAGTCTTGCAGCATTTATTAAAATTCTTATAAACCCTCTGTAATCCAACTAATTAATATATCTTTCACATTTAAAGATAGCATTAATATAACATATCTTGAATAGTCAAGTGGAAAATCTGCTTTAAGTTCTTACTTAATATTTCTGGACAATAAAATAACCTAATAATCAATTCTTTCTAATTTATATTCTAAGCTCATTATTGCCAGACAACTTTATTATCTAGTAAGACGTGTGCTTAATTTGTTTAAAAAAATGCTTTGATTTTTATGTACTCGAAATACACCTTAAAAAGGAAATGTGGTAAAATTACCCCAAAAATAGGTGGCAACTGGGCTATCTCCTATTTTTGGGGTAAATTTGCACCTATAGGGGATTTTTCACATGCTTGTAGAATACACTGTAAAAAAAGTTGCAGTAAAATTACATGTAAAATCGTTGGTAAAAGTTGCCTACAATTTTACAGGTAATTTTGCTTCATAAGGTAAAATTTCTACCATCTAGTAAATTTCACGTGCTGATGTGTTTTTCAAAGATTGTACTGTAAAATTCGTATGTAATATTTATATGAACTCTATATTTACCGAACACTGAAGTAATTTTCATATGTATTTTTATAAATAGAGCAAGCAACTTACTAATTCTTTTATAGCACCTAATAGGTCATACTGAATCGCTCAACCAGGGATCAAGAGTGAACACGCTTACGCGAAACCTACGATTGTTTGTGACGTACATGATATCATTGAGCCAATAATAAGTTCGACAAACGAATAGATTACCTACGCCGCACAGATAAATAATCTAATAACCAATCATATTGCGGCATATGAATTTCGTATTTCCATGATATCTATAGTTTTACCCGAAAATTCAAGTAAAAACAAATAAATATAGAAGATCCTCATATTTTTACAGCAAAATTAATAGTTCACTAGTAAATTACTTTTAAAGTGCACTAAATACCCAAAAAAAATGTCAATTTTACACTTTTAAGTAAATTTTGAGAGTAAATACAAAATTGTTCTTGTTTTTTCCTTGATTTTTACCGAAATTTCTTTTTCCATGTTAAATATCCTAGAAAAAACATGTAAAACAAAATTTACATGATTTATTGTGGTAAATTCACAACGTTATTACATGTAATATTCCTGATTTACCATGGCAAAATTACTGTAATTTTTGTTGTGTATTACATACACATAGTAAAATTCTTTGAAGGTGTGGTAAATCTACCTGAAACTATTATACTTCATTTGGGAATATTACTTTAGAGGTGTAATTTTTCCTGGTAAACTAACACCTCTGAAGTAATATTTATTTATTACTTTAGAGGTGTAATTTTTCCTGGTAAACTAAAGTAATATTTACCAGAGCTTAAGGAATATTCTACAAGCATGTAAAAAAAACCATTAGATGTAAATTTACCCCAAAAATAGGAGGTAGCCCAGTTGCCACCTATTTTTGAGGTAATTTTACTACATTTTTTTTAGGGTGTAGTCAGTCTCCCATAACTAAGTTTCTTTACAAAAAAAAAAGAACTAAGAGGTGAATTTTCTTTTTTCGCAAAAAATTATAAAAGATAAAAAATTTACATTCTTGCCATAGCTTGCTTTAAATATAGTCATTTTGATGCCAAAAACTCAAGTTCAACTAATTATTCCTTCTGAGTGTAATACTTTTAGTGTCACTGAGTATACTATATATCTCATTATCTTAATAAAAATATGTTTTGGCGCATTTTAGTTCCTGTTATTAAGTTTGGTGGCTCTGAATGCATCCTTAAGAAGAAGATTATTATCTCCACTATACCGTAACAATTTCCTAATCTTAATAAACCGAAAATATAGATATAACAAATGATAAAATCCTTCTCATTCCCTCTTCCAGCAAAGAGAACAGAACCCTTATTATTGCCACAAGCAGCTGTTACGATCTTCGCAATTAAACGTAAAGGCGAGTTTCTGGCTCTGAAAGAAAAGAAGAAAAAAAAGACAATTTGTGCGCATAGCACCATCTTGTCGGACCATAAAACTTTCACCAGAACTATTATGGAATCATTTATTTCTGTTCTGTATGCCGGAACAGATTTCCTTTGTTTAAGGCGGCTCTTATAAGCTCCGAAAGTAAAAATTTGTTATCTGAATTTCCGGCACCGAAAGTGACGGTCGAGTACTGTGAAAAATCGCGAGGCAAGAACTTAAAATAAAAAGACAAAAGGTGATGCACTTCCGTTTTACAAACCTTCGAAGAAGTGGGTGGATATTCGGCAATCGTTGATCGAAATACAAACCCAAGATGGATAATAAATTTCGGCGCCACCTGCTTAGGATTACTTACCCTGTCATGCCCCCTAGATAAGCAGGAATCCAAGGTGATAATTAAAACTCGAGGGGTGAAACGGTTTGCAAAAAAAACTCATCACAAAAAAAAGAATGAATTCATAGAAAAAAAACAGTTAAACTTTTATTAATAAAATGGTTATAAAAAAAATGTTGGTATTATTGACAAAAAAAAATTTCAATATAATAAATCTAAATACTCTCTTATCAGTAACGTTAGTAAACGAGTGTCAAAAAAAATAAAATTTATGACGTAAAATTCAAGAAAATAAATATGAATACTCTGTATCAGTAAACTTTAATAACGACAAACAGAAATAAGAATGAAATATGTAAAAACTATAACAGAAAATCCTACGGTAGGATTGAACCGAACGCTTTGGCCAACGCAATCAGTTTACACACGTTGTATAAAGAAAATTCTTAGGCTAAAAGTTAATTTTAAATTTAAGAAAAGTTTTACAGTACAAAAAAAACTATTAAAATGAACTAAATATTTGTCTTGATTATACTAGTGGTGAACGAACCACCCTGTATATTTACAGTCCGATATTTAAATCGGTTGATGTTTTTAATATATTTTTGAAGTCGTTAAAAAAAATGAAAAGCTATCTGAATATTAAAGTTAACTATTTTCTGAACTAAATTGATACCCTCCATCCTTGGTATAACATAAAACAATTACAGTACCGTTGAATAAAAAATTAAAAGAGGGATCGGGTGTGTTATTTTACTTAAAACAATTTTAAACGCAAACAAAATTTACAAAAAAAAAAAGGAAAACGTGCAAATTAGGCTCTTTGTTCTCAAACAGCTAGTACGACCTGGAAATCCTCTCCGATCCGAAAAGATCGTAGCCTCTGGGCTGACTTGGTAAATGCCCGAAGCAGATGGTCCACTGACTTTCTAACGGAGGTAGGTGGGATTTTCCGAAGGGACTTAAAAAGGTCGCAGAAGGTCCTCAGCCGCACGGGGTGTTTCAAAATCTCACATATAACGATGGGAAAATTCCAAAATTTAAAAATAAAGGCGGTAAAAAAAACCCTCTAAAAACACAGAAACCTCAACAAATTAGTGATTTAAAACGAAATGAACAGATTTGCTTACCGCTTAAAATAACGAGGTTTTACAACGAAGAGAAGAAATAGACAGAATGGCGTTGCAGAAGCGTGGTTCTCAAATTATATCCCGATTTATCGAGCCCCATCAGTCGTAATATTCACAAAAATTCCACACCAAACACAAGCGAAGATACGGCCAATGATTATTTCAAGCAATCTTCCAATAAAAAACCACAGATGTGTGAAAATATTCAAAAATTTCCAAAATAGGAAGTAATGTACTCGTAAGAACGACTCTAACAACACACCAGAATGGCCAGCAAGCCGGAAGGAAGCGGAAGCAAGATACGTCATCCAAACCAATCAGAAGACAGATAAATAAAATAAGGAAAACTGACATAAGAGGTGCCCTCTGACGTCGAAAAGATGTAAACACAAAATAAATGATCTGAATAGACGGGTCAATTGGGCAAAACTAACAGATCGATCAATGCGTGGGAATCGATAATACCGGCATAATGCAAAACAAACATACCTTGCGAACCTAGAAATTAAACGTCATCTGTCAAACCATGTGAATTGAAGGAAGTTACTAAAATTGAAAGAAATTAAACGAAAAATCTAAGACCGTATTAAGTATAAGGAATTATCTGTAAGTAAATGAGACTAAAAGATACAAATTCTAGCTAGACCGCACTAACATGGGAAAGAAAACACAATTTGAAAGCACAAAAATTAAACGATAATGTTTACGTTGAGGAAATAACAAGACGGAGGAGCATCCTCTGAAGGTTAGAGTACGAAATAGAAGAAAATAGGGTTACGAAAAGACTAGCGGAGAACTAAGTCGAGGTAAGCGAAGCAAAAAACTGTAAACAATTGCAAAAATTACTTTTTTATTTTGCGTTCATAAAAACGCAATTGTAACACGCTTTTGCGTATCGAAAAGTGCTTCCTTGTGATACGCCTTTTTCAATTTCTATAGTTTGGCTGTATTGAATACATTATGACAGAAAGCAAAATTGACGTTTTAATGCATGTAAATTGTAAATACTTAATCAAAAATTTCTATATCAATTTAGTTTACATTGTTATTGTTATGAAACGTGGAATTACGTGTACATTTACACTGACGGAACAAGTATCTTGAGCATGTTTTGTTTATGCCAGGCAAATTCTTCGTAACAAAGTTTTTGCTGAGTTATGTTATTGGCTTTAAATGGTAGACTCTTGTGATTGAGAAATCATTCGATGATATAACTCTAGAATGACCAGATGTAGTTGCCCTGATAAGTTTGCGCTACAGCCACTTTACTTTTTATAGATGTTTCGATGTAACCCTCAGCTACCGCAGGTGACTTCCATCCACCATGACGTTTTATTAGTCAGCAAATCACTGCCTGCGTCTGCTAAGTTGTGTAGCACTAGAACGTCTGAAGCAATGTCCAGTATAAAGCTCTGAATTGGGCAATTTTAGAAAATCAGCTATTAATTTAGGCATTTTGCCAATCGTTATTAATTTGCAATCGGGGCACGTATATACAATAACCATATGCGATATGTAAGGAAGAATCTTGAATGATTAATATTTTTTGGTCGCAGGGCGACATATTTTTTACATTAAAGTAATCCATCTTTCATCCGTAATTGCAAAAAACTCTTACGAATATTATTTTTTGTTTAAGGTCTGTCACCAAAAATAATATCACTCTTAAAATTCTAAATCATGTATGGACATATTTTGTTAATTCATCTCGTCTACAGGCACCTGTGTAACCCATTATTAAAACGATCTAAAAATTAAATCCATTACATAAAAAATTACATTTTGCAAATAATATCGTACCTTATTTGCTAAATACAATGCGTCAGAAACCTTCTTCTATAAATTTATTAATATCTTCAATGCATAAAATGTTTAGATTTTTTTTAGCCTCGTATCCCTCAGAGGAATCGTTTTTAAATAGGCTTGTTATTTAATATATTTTTGATATGTCTGTAAATTTTTTTAAAAATGGAAAAGCCAGAGACGAAGCATGGAATACATAGACCATAAGTAAGAAGTATTCTTATTTTTACCTTGTAATTCAAAATATGCCAATAAATGTTTTAGATATTGTGTTGACATTATTCTGTACAGCCATAGTTCAAATTGATGGTGAGCATTTTTCAATATACTGCTTTTGATTTTTTTCGTAATAATTTCATGACGTGCTTATCGCAATTTCACGCCAGTTGTGGGTGGCGTACAAGATAAATTTGTCTCAGTATCACTCATTTTTTACAGTTTACAGAGACTATATTATGGAATATATTGTTTAAACAATTTAAATAGCCGAATTTGAATTTTGAATTCGTCAAATTGTCATCTGTATGTCAACGTGACAACTTCATATAAAAATAAAACTCAACAATTTTTAATGAGATTTTTATTAAGTATTATTATTCATTTATTAATGCAAAAATAGAAAAAATAGTATAAAGGGACTCGTTTCATAAGGCTTTTTGTCGCACTCGTTCATTCAAACTTGAACTCGTTCGACAAAATCCATGCCTTATGAAACCGTACTTTAATATACTATTTAGAACCGCTCGCTTTTTTTCCCGGAAAAATAATCACGATTTGATTTAAACAAAACACAAAAACCGACCAAAATGACGCGGACGCGCCGGACTAAAACCCATAAACAAACACACGGGAAAATTGACGAAACAGCCCGTCAACTGCAGATTTCATAATAATTGGAAATCGATCCAGTCGAATTCGACCTATCAGACGCACGTGCATCCAGATTAATTAATGTAAACGGATTTATGGGGGTATGAAATATTTATTCGGCTGATAATAATTTTCTCGCGTTTTCCTCGGGCATTGTAATAGTACACGTCGAGCAGCTAATTTTCGGCGATGTTCACCGTGAATTTCTCGAATTTTCCAGGCGCGATATCCGGAAATCTCATTAGCTCACTTAACGGCACCGTTATGCAAATTTCGATATCGGTATAGATTATACCGGGGAATCGTGATGTTCGTCTCTTTACTGTCTCTGGAGTTCTTTCTCATTCGTTGGTGTTGCGGCGGTAAATGGATTCTATGGTCGTTTGGGAGAACATTTTTTAGCGCTAAAGCAAAGAAAGGACGGGTAATCAGAATCGCGCCTGTATGTCGGTTTATAAGAAGCGTGCGAGGAAAAGCTTCTTCGGTGTACGCATTACTTTGTTCGTTGGGTAATTTATTTTTCGTTTTTTGGTATTTGATATGATTAGGAAAAAAGAAATCAAAAGGTCTAGATCAAGTATGGGCAATCTTTGACATGTTGTGGGCCAAACTTAGGTGCAAATACGTCGCGCCGCGTTTAAAAGTAATGCATTTAAAGTAGTGTTCATAATTTTTAGCGTAGATATGCAGACATGAAATAATACGACAATGTTCATTATAATGCAATTTATTAAAATAAGAAATGAAATGAAAAAAATTGGTACAACATTATAATTAAATCGTGAATTTGGAAATTGTTACAAATATACGAAAGTTAAAATAGCGACAACGAAATCATTGAGACCCTTGAGCTTGATTTGGAAACTAATCCATCGATGTTTATGGATGAATTTCCACTGATACAAAGACGTAAAGAATTTCCAAATTATCGTCAGTCAGCCTTGTACGATGTTTTGATTTATTAACTTTCATCATTGAAAAGAACTGTTCGCATTTATAAAGTACTGCCAAACGCACAAATCAATCTTCTTGCAATTTTCTAAGCTCCGGAAAATGGTCTTCTTCGAGTATTTTTTGTAGAAATCGCACAACTCCACAGTCTTCAAATTAAGATTTTAGGAGTGGGTTTCTTGAAGCTCGATCAACTCCAATTGGCAAGTGTATTGGAGCAATTTTGTACATTACTTTTTGTTGGAGTAAGCTAATAAATTGAAACTGTCCTCCATATTTTGAAATTCGCTAAATCTGTTCGAAAATTGCTCCGACAGTAACTTGATTCTTCAGCATATTGAGAATAAGCAGTAATTTTCATAACGCAGAGAGCGTAGTGAAATGGTAACTGTATCAGACAGCAACTGTGCCTCCCACAAGCGGATTTTTGTTTTGAAGCGCTTTTCAAATGGCTGTACAAATCATTTACTAACTGTCCGTGTGTTTGAAGTTTCAAAATTTAAATCATTCAAACGGCCCTGAAGGTCGACACAGAAATGCTAAGCCACATATCCATTTTGGGTCACTCAATTCAGATAGTGGCTTATCTTTTATTTGCATAAAAATCTGCTATCTCATTTCTAAGCTCGTAAAACCGTTCAGCATTTTCCTTTGCTTAACATCTCACTCCAATAATATGTTACGTCGTCATATTCGGCTGATATTCATCCAAAACGCCTTGAACTGACGATGGTTAAGCCCTCGGGATCGAATAAAATTGTATTGTTTATACTACCACATTCATAACATTCTCGGTCGAATGGGCTTAAACACAAAGTCTGTTGGTGGATATGAATGAAGGACTATCAAATCATCTTTTGCACATTTAATTCAGTTGGTTTTTCATACAAAATCCGATGAAACCTTTACGTAAGCCGACATCAGAAGGTGCACCATTTGTGCGTAAACAACTAATTTTGACCATGGCAAACCAAACTTGTGAATACCTTTGCAATTCATTAAAAATGTCCTCTCCTGTAGTGATTCTTTTAGCGGCTGTAAAGCAAACAATTCCACAGTAACAGTGAACTCTTTATCAACACCTCGAATAAATATAGCCAGTTAAGCTGTGTCAGACAAATCGGTGCTTCTCGCTAATGCTATGGAAAAAGAGTTCAAAACCAGTCATACGGTCAGTCAAAAGTGTTTTTATATCATTAGCCATCATTTCTATACGTCGAGCAACAGTTTGTTAGCAAACTAATTTTTTAAAATTCATTTTTCTTTCAGGACACAAAAACACTGCAAACTTCTAACATATACTCCTTGAATAAATTCTCCTTCGGAAATGGTTTTAATGAACTTTGCCAATTTGAACCTAACTATAAAACTAGCTTTCACAACATTATGAAGTTGTGTTCATTGTTATGAAACATTTGCTGCTGTTTTTCCAAATTTGCGGTAAGCTTCTGGATTTGTCTTTTCTTATTTGTCCTGTTCAGTGAATGCAGCATAGGATGCTTAGTTGAGTAATTCCTCTTTATATGAATTCGTTTCATCACTGAAATGGATTCATTAACACAGCAAACAAATAAGCTAACAATTGTGCAAGATAAAAAAGAAGTCTTCAGTCCATTTTTTTGAAACTGGCGACCCTCTGCATCTATTTCGTTTCTTTCACTAGACATCATTTCGTTTACTTTCGTTCGTAAACTATAACAAATATAATTAGTAAGCACTCAAGATGCACACAAGTCAAAGCAAATTGACGCATAGCGTTCGCTAGGATATCGCGTGTCGAAGTATCACCTCGATAGCTCGAATAGACTAACTAAAGTTCGGGTCATCCACCCGCTTATATAGGCAAAATGAAGAATGTCTAAATCGTTAGTGTAGAATATATGAGAAGCTATAATTTTTGTTCGCCGCCAGTGAGCGGCAAACATCGGCGGCTTTGATGTTTCCGCTCACTCTTTGATATCGCCGCCACTCGGCTTGCTCGCTCACTTGATTCCGCAGGAGCAGCGATCACTTGACAACCACATTTGGAGTGAGTATGGTAAGTAGTGTATATTTTTTTTAATTGGGTTTTTCCAAATGTTCGCGGGCCGGATCAAATCGTACAGCGGGCCGGTGTCTGCCCACATATGGTCTAGATCGTCACAAGATTCTTAATAACACACGACCGGTTTCGCTCTATCCAGCATACTGCAGATGTGACAATACTTATCTCCGACGATCACCTGGATTGTTAATTCTAATAGTAAAATGAGAACGTAGAAGTTCCGCAAGGTTCTGTATTCGACCATCCTTTTCTTCTTTTCATTAGCGACCTGGGTGTATTTCGGGATAACTTTCTGTAAGTATGCTAGATGTCACTTTGTTGGATTCTACAACTCTGCATTTCCCTTCAGGAACTGTAAAAATTCTTAGCTTTTTTTTGATTAGGTGCAATTCTCATTTTAAATTTAAATATATCAAAACTGATAAGCTGCGGTTGCAAACAATAAAGCATTGTGTACGATAAAACTGAACTTAGAAAAGAATCTTTATTAACTTAGATGATCTACTTTCTGGTCTACAATGATCAACATCTAGTTGAAGATGCATTGCGAACCCTGTTCATAAATTAAATTCTTTATGCTTCTGTGTTAGAAGCCATGCGATGTACTGACTGCGACCAAATGTTGCTCTGTATCACCCCAGGTCGAGCCAAGGTTTAGCTTGGGATTTGTTCACCTTGGACCGACGTTTCTACGCCCAAAAGAGATTGCGCGATTACTTCGTGTGAAGAAATATTACAGTGCAAAAACATTAACGAATAAGCGAAGGCTCGAGGTTGCTTTCAGATTTGAATGGATCTATTTCCGTGAAAGCAGCTCGTTCACACATGGCTTTTATAAATAGGTTACAATTTAGTTTTTTTGGGCAAATACTTATCGATAATAACTTATTGTTAAATAAATAGTAAATTTGTTTACATACAAACAGGTCGCTACAAACGTTTATTCTCGTGCCAGCAATGTGAAGATTACTTATGCACAACCCTTCATTCACGCAATGGAATGAAGTGGACTGCTTGAATGTAGTATAAAAGGGACATCTGTCGTAAATGATGATAAGTTTCGTCCCAAACACTAGTGAAACAGAGTTCAGTTTGTGCGCCACCTAGGAGCTACACCCTAAACTCTCACCGTAAGGCGACCGTAACATTAAGCTGGCAATGCAGTCATTGATCTAAGCTCGTATAGTTCATGTACTATCAGCCCCGCTACAACCAGACGCAGTGTCGTTATACGAGTCTCTGTTTAATAACTGTTTAAATTACGCTAATACTAATGAAAGCCTGTAAATAGGAACTTTAGATCGAGATTTTAAGTTTGAGATGAACATGGGTTTTATTTTAATTTTATAAAAAGTAAATAAAACATGAAACGGTTGAATAAATACGTACATAATTTTACTATTTGAATAATCACCAGACGAACTTCATCGCAAAAATAGTATCCGTAACTCCGGTGTGATCCTATATGTCTTGTTCTACCAAAACGAAGACCAAAAGCACGCATAGCGTGAAACCGCGTTACAAATATCGCCGGATCGAATGTTAGCCCACCTTTTCCCGCTGTTGCACATTCTCGTCCGGTAAAGTGGGGACAAGGTAACTATGTAAAATGATGCATGTCTATTGGAGAAACGTTCGTAGGTCGAGCGTGTTTCGTTGTAACGTACAGTCGCCTTGGGGTTAATGACCCAAAAGCGAGATACAGTTTAGGCGAACGTTTAATGTGTCATGGCCATATAATAAAAGTACGTGTTTCCATAGTAGTATATGTTAGTATCATGAACCTTATATCCGATTGTGTATATCCCGTACAACCATCGAAGACTATGTGTGTGCGCCATTCGGCTTCTCTGAATGTGTGGATAGCGTCTGACTATATTCGAATAATAATTGCA
>RXPK01004688.1:0-19387 GCA_004143645.1 Protaetia brevitarsis | reverse complement strand
TTTGAATAAGTTGTAAGAATGTATAAATTAATTTCGATTTGTTGTTGGACTGTATTCGGGTTCAACCGAAGTTCTTAATTCTTTTTATTTAATGAAACCTGATTATTTTTGCAATTATATGCTTGTTTTTGCAAATTGACATTATGGTTTTAGCCATTATCTGTAAATATGAAGAGATAGAACTCACTTTCTGAAATTATTTGTATTTATCTTAAATTATTAAAAATGGAGTCATCTGTACAAATGAATGTTAAATGTTCAAAATGTGCCGTTTATTCTGGACATATGCAAGTCTTTAGAATTCTGGTTACCTTTTACAACATTCTCTACGGATAAAATCCATTGTGACTTTCTTTTGGCCTCAAACTCTGCAAGTAGATGGTCGCTACTTAACACGAAGAGATTTGAGAAAACCACGATAAAATCTAATGGACTAGTTTGAGAACGTGCGGCTCTATGTCATCTACGTCCATTCTTCGATTTGGGATGCACCCAAAGTTCTTAACTCGCCTGTCATATGGGGGCTTCCTATTGAAACTAAAAGCTTTGAGGCCAAATTTCACCATGTGTTGAAAGGCAGGATAATGTGGTTTCTCAGTAGATCAATTTTTCCCACTTAAGTTCGTGGTGTATAAAATGGCCTTCGCTTTTTCAAACAATTCTATAGTTAATTCAGCTTTGAGGATGTTGAGTGTGGGCTTCATTGGATCAGTGAGGCTTCTTATTGGGCAGTTCTGGAATTATGGCGATTGCTGTTCATAAACAGAAGTTGTTCGCCAGAAATCTTTGGTTGCAAATGTTGTCTGCTTACAATTCCATATTCTTTCGCAAAACCTCCAGGCGTCGCGTCAAAAATCATCATCTGACAGTTCTTGAAGAGGGTATTTATGCAGATGGAACGTTCTCCTCAACATTTTTCTACAGAACGACGACTTATGCCATGGTTTAGTGCTAAGTGTAGTAGAAGTTTTGAGTGATTCTTCTCATTCATAGCCAATTTTGTCCTACAAATGCGTTTTAGTTGGGGTTTGTTGTTGCCTGTTTTTAGTGAATTTTTCCGTTTCAGTCTACTAAACGTTTAGTTTTAGTGACGATGAACGGTGTATGGAGTTCTTTCGGATGCATCATTAAAAGGTGCCATTTTCATGCGTTTAACGCGATCGCAAACCCGATCATCCATAGAATTTCAATACGCTCATTTTAAATGCGCAACCATTTATCATCGTATACTTAGTATTGATGGACGTGATTAAATCATGACGTTTGTCAACGTCCTTAGTGATATACTTTTTGTGTTTGTTGCGGGAAAGCTTCGGGTTGTGACCGGACATATTATGGACTTTATTATATTATCCGCTGACATTTGCCCGAATAATTTATCTCTCCATTTTTCAATATGGTGCTAATCAGTTGGTGATTTCGAAACAAGGTATTATATCTGCAAATCAGGGTGTTCCATTTAAATTAAAAATAGATGGAACTTATCGGTTGAACGGAAGTACAGTCCAAACCACAAAATCACTCGTGATTATATTCTAATTATCTGCGTTTTTCAACATATCCTCTCCGTTTTAAGTTATTTGCTTGGTTCCATACTTTATCCCCAACCTGTATATTAGTTTCCCTGACAAATAGAATACAATTTTTATTTCATCCAGTAGTACCCGTCCAAACTTGTTTTAATCCAAAGGCTGCATAAAAACCATTTTTCTGACATATTTCATTATATTGCCGTATAGTTTCGGAATAAAATTAAATTCAGCATTCATAGGAGGACTTTATGTATTTCAAAATATAAATGTTTCTATAATAATAATAATAATAAGTAATAAGTAATATTCATTGCATGTATTGACAATATGTTATATGAATTTACCTACAAGCAAAATTTCTGGAACTGTATAAAGCGTGAGAATTCGATGATAAGGAGGTCTTTATTTTCTGAAGAATTTCGTATCTTTCGTACCATATGGTATCGCTACAGGATTGGCCATTTTAAAATTTAAACCACTCATGGACAATTGAAGCTGGGAAAATATTTTTTCCTTTCAATATTTTTCTTAATAATTTTCCTGGAAAATATTCTTTCCTCGTAGCCTTATAACAATCACCAATTTCAAGTTTGCTCCTTCTTTGTACTTATTCTGCTTCAGCTACGATTGCACTGACTGATTGCATCATCTTGATGCGCCCCGTCGCCTTCTGGATTCAGGATGAACATGTACCATGGAGAAATACGTTCGATACATATTCAAAAAATGTCTCTCCCGTCATCCGTCCAGATTCACTACGCCAAGTGCCCAACATTTGGCATTGTATCTGTTAAGCGAAGGGTATCTCTCATTAAGGGTAGACCACCATTGGCGGCAATCATGCCTAGTGCATTAGCGGATAACGTTTGTAAGGCGTCTTATTTAATCATATGTTAATCCGTGGATTATTACAGTCTATATACATCTTTTAACTAACACTTTTGATCCTTTCGGTGACAGAAATGCGGTCTCGTCGGCATTACTATTACCTTTTTGGATGTTTTTGTTTTTATAATTTTGTTTCTAATATTCATTAACTTCCTTAAACCAATTTTTTATTTATTATTTCATTCAACTGGTAGAACTGCAATGTTAAATTTTGAGACGAGCTTGATTTGACACCGTGGATGACTTTTTAAAATGTTAGATACTTTATACGATTAATTACAAATTCGTTTTACGTTTGAGTTTTTACAAAGAAGTTCATTGAGTTTATTGCTGTTCTTTGATAACAGGAAAGGCTCGTTCGGCATGTAGATAATTACTTATATGTTTTGTTTCTTTGTGTAAGATATTGTTTTTGGACCCATTCTGGACATTTCTGGTATATTCATTATTTTGATAAGTGTTGTTCTTGAAACGTATATTTTATCGATGCTGCTCTCATGATAACTTCTTTCTTAACTGAACGATAGTCCTATGTTTTCTTGATGATATTGCAGATTTTTTTTATTGATGCATAATCACTAGAAGAATAAAAGTAAATAAAATTATGATAACCTATGCTGAAGTTATATACCAATATCTGCACCTAGGTCAGCTATTGGTAGCGATATTGTAGAAACACTTATTGATGGTCATTTCCATATCTTTGCACTAATTGCCATGAGTTTAAGTATCATTTAGCTTCATTCTAAAAACCCTATACCTGACATCCATGGCAGGTTATTAAAATTACCATTTTAGAACCAATCCTGACATCCTTGCTACCTAACATGCCTTTATTGCATAATTTGTACCTAATACTTGGATAATATTTTTTTTTATCTTATTATCAATTTACCAACTGAATAACTTAGCTTAAAGTTGTGGTGAACACACTAACGATCTTCTTATTTGAGTCAAAGACGACAAGTTAACGGTCACTCGTTGGACCGCTTTAAAAAATCTGCACCGGCGAGAAGGGTAATTTGATAGTAAAATTAAAGCTACATAGTATAGGTAATTTACTTTGCCACAGAAAAAGATAGATTATACATTTTTTATTTTGTCAGAATAGTGTAACATGTCATGTATGGTGTATGTCACCACTGGTTGTTTTACCTTACATGATATAACTTGATACACCACATAAGATTATTATGAATGCGTTCCCTGAATACTTTAATAGTGTCTACCGTCAGTCAGCTGAATTTATATTAGCAAAATACCTCAGATCAATGCTTCCTCCAGTATCCACATATATTTGAATTGAATGATATACTCAATCGCTTAAAAAAAAAAGACAAAAGATGGGGCACGTACGCAGTCGGGTGCCCCGATCAGAAAATCAAAGCCGAACGAAAAATAAGCAACCTGCTTGAGGATACTGTCTTAGATGATGATGGCTAAGACCAAATCCGAGTTGACCAGGAGGTCTGACGAAGTTTTGAAGCGTGTGATGGAGTGGAAGATGCAAGAGCGCGGCCTAACTGGGGAACCGGTAGCACCGTATTCACGCCTGAGCTAAAATCCTATTGGGCACAGGTGGAGCCCTTTGGTATGGAATAGTCTTCTCAGACGAGTGTTAAAGACGAGCTGGGACCAATAGCAGACTTCAGCTTGTGGTTCCGAAAGCCAGAATTCCCGAAGTTTTTAAAACTCTTCATGATGGAACATCGGAGGGGCATCTTGGAGTTCCGGAGACTATAGACGAAAGATCAGGAGCGAGTTCTATTGGTTAATTGTTAAACGACGTGAAAGACTGGTGGCCGGAGATGTACAACTTGCACGTGCCAATGGACTTCCCAAAGGAGAGGACCCTATGAGGCAATTCAACGTGGGCAGTCCTTTTGAAAGGATTGCGTTGATTTTGCCGGACTCATATTCCCACGGACGGATTTGGAAATAAATAGTTTGGTTGCAATAAACTACTTCGCAAATGGTGGAAGGCTTATGCTTACCAAACCAGGAAGCTTGTAAAGTCGCTGAGACTTTAATTAAAGAACTTTTTGTCGGTTTGGTGTGCCGCTTGAATTTCACTCGAACGGGACGTAATTTTGAATCAGCGTGTTTCAAGATGTGCAAAATATTGGGTATTCGCAGACCGAAGCAACTGCTTGCATTCCGCAATCAGATGGCATGGTGGAGCGCATTAACAGGACAGTTATCAAGTATCTTATCAAAAGTTGTCGCAGACACCAGCGCAGATTGGAACAGCATACTACATCTGTTTTGCTGGCGTATAGAGCATCGGTCACGAACCAACCACTGGCCCAAGTCCATTCTAGTGCGCTTTTTGGACGAGAGCTGCGCTTACCATGCGATCTTAAGTTCGGCTTTAACGAATGAAGAAGTAGTGGAGATGAATAGTTTCGAACTTGCAGAGGCGAATGGATGATATTCTGATCGGGTGAGGGCGAATTCATAGAAGCAAGTGACGCATGAAGGAACACTACGACGTCAGAGCGAATGAAGGCGATGTCAGCCTGGAGACTGGTCTGGCTGTTCAATCTCAGCGCGTCGAGGCTTCTCACCTAAGCTGCAACGATCGTGGGACGGACCTTAGAAATGTAAAGCGAATTAATGACGTCGTCTACCGCATCAGAAAGAAACCCAATGGTAAGCCAGAGTGGTGCATTTTAATCGCCTAGCTCCTTTCTGGGGACAAATACAGAGGACGAGCAGATTGTCCGAGTTTGTAGACTCCCAGAAGAGAATCAGTAGTGAGGAATTTATGGGCAAGTATGGGAGTGGCCGCAAAGTGCGTCGTGGTGTAACAACGGAGATTCAGGAAGATTTGTTTTTGGCTCCTGAAGGGTGCGCGTTAGCATACTGTGTTGACCAAGATTTAAGGAATGGCAAGGGATAGCCACCGTCTTCAAGAAGAATTTGGTGGTGTCCAAATCTCCGAAGCCAGAACCTGAGGTGGGCAAGGCTCTGCACTTGCCAGGAAAAAAAGTGGCCCTTTATTCTACTGGTGACCAAAGAAGCCTCAGTGGGCAAGCCAACCTACCGGACGATGTGGGACAGCCTGATAAGGTTAAGAGAGCAACTGTGGAGCTGGGTCATAAGATAAGGCCAAAAAATAGGCTGTGGATTGGATGGCTTAAACTGGAGAGTCGTAAGGAACAAGCTCGAAGAAATTTTCCAATATACTGGAATAGAGTTCCTAGTATGCAGCTACAACCCGCGGTCAGAGAAGGGAGGCAACGGACGGTAGCGTGCTATTTCTTCCGGACTTCGTTGTGTAGGAATGGAGAGCAATGTTTACCTTCATGGAGGTGATAGTTCCTGTTCCGGGACGGAACAGATCTAAGAAGGGGGCAGTGTAACGAGCGCCAACTTTCAAACTGGCGGTTTCGATAGGCGCCCTAGATGGCGCTAGCATAGCGAAGAACGAATGACGTACGAGGAAAGACAGAGGGCAGTACCGGGTCGAAGATTCGTGATTATTCTTCTGAATCTAGAAACACGCCCTAGATGCGTCGCGAACAATCTCGTAATTCCGGCGCCAGATATAAAATAACGCGTGGTTATTGGTCAGTCAGTCAGTGGATACGAGTTGAATTGAGCAGATAAGCAAATAGCGAGTGGAAATAAATACGAGCGAATTAGTACGGGTGATATAAATATCAGTGGAAATAAATCGTTTTCATAAATTAAGACATTAGTAATTAAGTGATTTAATTAATAAGTGATTTTTAATAGTAAGTAGTGAGTAATTTAATACTAGTGTTTATCTTATTTAATAGATTTTAAGTAGTCCGTAAGTGTATTAATAAATAATAATAATAAATGGTCTTTATTTCCTCAAACACAACAACGTACTTACATATATGGAGTATAACTTACAGGAAACAGGCGAAATTTCAGACGATCTGTTTCTCAATTTAACCCTTACATAACCAAAAAAAAAAACAAAACATATTTCAAGCACACGAGACGATGTACAATTTAAATCTAAATAAATACATAATTAGAAATATAAAGAGCTATACAGTGAGCAAGTTAATTTAAATATATCACCTGTGTATTTTTATAAACCCCGACAACGTTTTAAGAATAGAAAAACGTTACAATATGTAAAGCGGTCTATTCAATAGAACTACTTTTTTATGGTCTCAATATTTCGTTACTTATTAATGACATCTTCAGAAGGTAATCTACACATTATAACTGGATATGAAACAATAACAATGAAAATATGTCAATAATATTTACAATTTGAATATAACAATAAAAATTAAATTATTTTAATTAAGAAATGTTGAATAGCCAAAAAACTTTTTTTCAATAGGTAAATTAGGAGGATCTATTGGAGCCCCTCGAAGTCCTCAAGTTCCACTGGCAAGATACGGGCTTTTATTAGATAACACCGAATCCTCGAGTGGAAATAAGAGAATCAATAGGATGTACAATGAGCACCTAGCTCAAGTGCCCACCCTAACTTAAATGAATGAATGAATGAAGGTAAAGTTACTAGATAAATATCACAATAAAATATTACAATAATATTGACAAGGTTTTTTGACTATTCAACATTTCTAAATTAAAACAATTTAATTTATATTATTATATTCAAATTGTAATTGTTTTTAATAGTTTTATTGATATATTTTCATTATTGTTTTTATGTTATATGTTTCATATCTTGTTATAATGTTGTAGATTAACTCCTGAAGGGACATTACTAAATGAAGAAATATTAAGGTCATAAAAAAGTACCCTATTGTATTATACACCGAACATTGAAGAATTAAAATTGCTTAAAAATTCCCACATTTGATATCTTCTGGCTCAAACTTTAAGGATAAAGGGACGCTATGCTAGATATTTGCAGGGGAGCGCCAAGGGCATTAGCGCCGCCGGTGGATGGCGTAGTAAAAGTAGATTCTAAAATTTGTTTTTGAATCCAGTAATGTGGGCTCATCTTCCGATTCATAGTCAAACAGTTTTTTCTTCGATCTTTTTCTTAATGGTCTATTTTCTACAAATACCGGCTCCAAGTCTAAATCATTAGCAATATCCACAGCGCTGTTTATATATTTTCAAATTTGTATCTGATTTTTCTGTAAATTAAGAATGCAAAATTTAAAGTTTTTTTCAAACACTGTCATATGAATATCTGTTTTTTTATTTTCTTAGATCGGATTTAAAAGGGTTAGCATAAATGAGATAATCAATTATTGCAAGCTGAATTAAACTGACTTTTTGATACTGCAAAATTAATAAAACGAAGGGAGGAGAGAGGGGAGGAGGAGTTCCAAATCAGAATCGCATAAAAATATAAAATGTTTGGTGACCTGACAAAATCCTTACACTGCAACTGGTACTTTGTACTCTTTGCGTGACGGTGAAGATATTATGTAATATAATCCAGCATCTTGTCTGCTTCCTCATTGGGAATAGTCAAATTATTCCAGCATTATTCTTTGACAAAAGACAATTGTTTAATTTAAGCATCGTGGCGAATGCCTTGAATTCTTCGCATTGTGATCGCGTTCTTATTTGCGGGAATGGTTTCCTACGAGAGTTATTATGCATATATAAGTAGATACGTCCGTGCTTATGTAGAGTACCTATATTTCAGTTAGTCTGAGTTTGTTGTGGAATAAAGACAATAGATACAACTGCAAAAAAAAGTATGTTTCTCGACATTAGGATCTACATGAAAATAATTATATCACAATTCATTCGCAGTAAACATTTGTGTTTCTTACGTATTCGCAACATCCCTGAAACTGCCCGCCCCATTTTATGTTTTGTTTGTAACTTACCGAATGAAACGTTTCCGTTGCGATGTATCTGATACATCAGACATTGGAGACGATATAAGAATGTTTATTGCAACTAAGTGCTGTTTTTGCCAGCACGTTGATCTTGAATAAATTTTAATTGACACGAACCCACACAGCATATTTCGTCCGAGAGATATCCACTGGATGTTCCAATTATCAAAACATATGCATATCCATTACAGATGTTAGATAGATATCCATGAGATATTCGTTTTAGAGTTATTACAATTGTTTATAAAATGAATAGAAATATATTTACCGGAATTTTAACGTAAAAATTAAAACCAAAATAAACACAATTTGCCTGTTTGGAAGTTATATGAACTTTGTATCAGATATCTTATGGATATCTATCTGATGTTATAGATTTTACAATAATGTAAAAGTTCAGATTCGTTACAGAATTAACGTTATTTCTAAAAAAGACGGTTGGATTTACTAATGGTATGAATATTAAGTAAAATTGAATAGCTGTCCTAAACATATATGTGCTGAAAGTACCTGTACTTTAGGTCGAAACAATAAGGTCGAAAATCGTCGAACCTAATGAGATCAACCAATCCCAAATTTACCTGTCTATGTGCGCTGTGTTTATTTGCCATGTTTATACTCATTCGTACATGTGACGTCGAGAGTCGGTAAACAAGTTAAAAAGTGCCGTTGCGCTGTATGCATTTGAAGTTACGTAGATGTACCTAGCAGTACAACATCACCACGGCTTTGTTGATATTACCGTATAGGTAAGCATCACTCATATAATATTGTCGGAGTGAAATTATGCTAGGCAAAAGAGAACCATAAAATATATTGGTTTCAGTAAAAAATCTAAATCTAGTGTTTCTATTAAAGGCTTAGTAATTTCACAGTATTCTTCTAAGTAGAATAATTCGTTGTCGGTAAACGATAACAGCTGTAATTTTTGAAGAAGTGTAGGTAATTTTTTCTTTTCTGAAATTATTTGCTTGATACTGTCATATAGTGAGTTCCACCAAAGTAATTGTAAATAGAGAATTTGCATAATATAATTACAAATTACAATTCCAACACAGATTTTGCTACAATTACAATTCCAAATTACTTCAATAAAAAAAAGTGCCGATAAGACGCACCTCAACTTTAGAAATGATTTATTGAAAAAATATATTATGTTACCTACGGACTATAAACGCACCCAAAATTTAAGTCCATTTTTCTATGTAAAAAAGCGCGTCTTATAGTCCGAAAAATACGGTAATTACTTTTCAAGTAGGAATTACCCAGCTGTGGTTTCATAAGCTTGTCTGTAAAAGCATGTGATAAGGTTAGAATGACAATTAAGCCAAGCTATAGAGAAAGCTTGTACAAACCTTGATAAAAGCTTGCAACAATCAAAACAAAATAGGAATTGGGTATTAATTTCTTCTTTTTCTTGGTTTTTAGATCATAGAGATATGGAAATGTACATTAACAACCACGTTTCGTTTTAATTTTAAAAGCTTTTTCAAGATACATATAAAAATATAAATTGTAAATGATGTAAATTATAAATATTTTTTTTGTTTAATAAATGACAAAATCATAATTGTTTGGTTACTATGAATTTTGAATACATCGTTATGTTTTATTTAAAGATTGCGTTTCGATATAGTATGTTCTAAAACTAAGTTATATAGTTTTGTAAAATATTGTATGTCTGTTTTATCATTAACTGCGTTTATAATTTGAATTTTTTCAAGCATATTTAATTTTATAGCTAAATACAATATTTTAAAGATTTATTTAATTACAAAATTCAATTTTTCATATTCTACAACAAATAATCAAAACATACAATATTGAAACGGAAGCGTTAAATAATTAAAACATCTAACGATATATTCGAAATTCATAGCAAACAAAACAATTATGATTTTGTCATTTATTAAACAAAAAAAAATATTTATAATTTACACCATTTACAATTTATATATATACTTGAAAAAGCTTTTGAAATTAAAGGGCAACGCCGTTGTTAATGTACATTTCCATATTTTTATGACTTAAAAACCACACTTCAAAACACCTGGACATCACAAATTCCACTAAAGACTTTAATAGGTACCGATGAACTGTTCAGTTATTGCTTATGATGATAACTTTGCTATTGAAACGTGCGTCCAGTTTAGTGTAGTGACAAATTTACGCTGAAAAATTTCGGTAATTAATGTGATTTTTCAATTTTTTCTTGCTTCAACATTTGTTTCTACGTACCATTCAAATATTTTCTCATCAAATTTATGCAATTTATAGTTCCAATAGAAATTATAAGAAATATTAAACAGACAGTTTCACCAGCAAGGAATTCCTTTAGGTATAACTGGTAAGCAGTGACAGAGATAGGAAAAAACTTATAGACTGTTGTAAGATTATAATTTTTCTATAACGCAAAATTCTCGGGATTTGTATAGGGTGTTTCGTAACCTCGATACACCTTTCAACTTTCTTTCTTCTTTTAAATACAATACCTCCAATATTTTTACATTTTTAAAGTAGCAGTAAATTAAAAAAAAATACTTCAGCTGCTAACTCACTGATTTCCAAGATATCTTTGATTTTCTAAAAATCGTAATCCTTCATATAACTGCATGTGTATTTACAGTATTTTAATACACTGATTGATCGTAAATAAAGTGCAAACTCAGTCAACTTCAAATGGATATCTTTTTTTTTTTTAAATAGGACACCTGTATATGTTTACATCATTGAATTCCTATTAACAAGTGCTTTAACTTTTGTTCAATATACTCTGCCTATCTCTTTTCCTTATAGTTTTGGTTAATTTTTCATTGTTACTGTTATATTCATAATCTTAGTAGGCGACGACTGTAAAAACGAAGGCCAAAAAGTAAATATTTATACTCTTATAGTAAACTCAATTTGCAATATCAACTGAATATTAATAAATAATATAACCTTATGTAATAAAATAATTTAATACCATAAAATAATTACTATTTCTAATATTAATGTTTTATTCATATTTTTGTGATTTTCCTTTACTTCGCATAGCTTTCTGCTTTATGGATACCCTTTTAGATCCTACATCCTCTTCCACATTTGCCTTATTCTGCTCCTGTTCAGGGTGTGTGAGTTTTCCAAAATTTCTTTAATGTCTTGCAGTATATTATTTTTAAAAACCATCAAATTGACACCATCATTTTCTGCTGCAATAAACGCAATAATTTCTATTAAAAGCTACAAATTAAGCTTTTCTGCATTCACTTTACCAACATATTCACTCAAACTGTTCTGGTATTCGTCATTAACTGTCGCAATATCTTTATTTCCAAGAAGCTCCTCCAGTGCTGCTTCTATATTTTTTGCGTCCTCTTTCTCAAAAATATTATCGTCCATTACAAAATTCCCTTTAAAATGTCTAAAATCAGGAGCTAACATTGTATGAGCATACACAAAATCGAAAGCATCGTCAGTCATCAATTTACAATATATATAAAGTGGGTCTACTTGTTTCCGCCTCTCCATCTCCTTTCTAAATTGTAATATTTGAAGGTGTTCGTCCTTCATTAATCTTATTTTCACAAAGTTTCTATAATATTAAGAGTTAGCATAAGGAATTTTATGTACGAAAGCACAACTTACTTAAACGGTTGTTTGTAATACAGGCCATACATCAAATAAAATGCTCCTGTTTTTATATATATGTTCTTAGCGTAGATGTGATATTTCTTACTTTCAAACAAAAACACTTCAGTGTAGTGTCGAAACTCATCGTAACTTGACTTACCTCTGAAAGAATTGTTAAGTAGCAATTATTATGCTCATAAAATATTTCTTACATTGTACACTTACGAAAATACTAAGGTGAAGGACATGTCCTTCCAAATACTCGCAAATGTTCGGTACGAGAATGTTTGTTGGTCAGCAAAGCGTTGCAGTAATATTTTACTATCTTTACTGAACCCCGTTTGTACCGCTTTATATCTCTTCACTTCTTCTCTTTTCGAAAACATTTTTATTAAATTTAACCAATTTCGCTACACTAAAATATACGGTGATAAGGTTATGTTTGGTTTGTTTTTGTTATTTTCATCTCTGTTTTCATTATCTTTGATTTCTAGACTGCGCTCGCGGTGGTGGGGAGAGATTTTCAAATATGACAACATCATCATGTGCTGGCCTCTATAGCGCGGTAGAGATCATATTGCTGTAAGTATATTAGGTATGTTCGTTTTGGCACTCTGCGTCGTAACGCAAAAATCTATGGTCGCGCGACGCCGCGCTGCGTAAAGTTTTTCAACGCAAGCTGTTGCTGTAAAACGCTGGATTGACGCCAGCTTTAGAGTTTCTAATTCCTGTTCGTTTTGTCATAATACGAAAATAATTCATTACTTTTAGGTTATTTGCTCTGATTTGTGAAGTAGTTCGTTTTTATTTTGTTGTCATTTCTATGATTTTTGGAGAAAGTTTTTAAGGTACAAATTTGAATTATTATATAGTGGATATAGTTACTTAAATTTACGTATTCGTTGTTATTCTATACCCTATACATTATATTTTAAGAGTAAGTCTTAAGTCGGATTTCTTTTATTATACATAATAAGAATAATATATAATGATAATTGTTTTTACAAATGTAAATCCTGAAATTTTCTGTTTGTTTCTTCGAGCCGTTTTACACGTACGAGAATTTTTACATAAATCATAACAAAAATTTTGGTGACAATTTTCGTAAGAATTTTTGTCGCGACACTTTCAAGTCGTTTTACACAGGAATAAATTTTAACCGGAATTTTCACGATATTTGTTGTTATAAGCAGGCGCATTTGTTAAATTAAATTGTTATTTGATTATGGTTAAACATTTGGATCATAGTTGTTTAGATTTAAGTTACAACTTAGAAGTGCAAATGGAACTAACCTTATTCCTGTGTAAAACGACCTGAAAGTGTCGCGACAAAATTTTTTACGAAAATTCTCACCAAAATTTTCGAGATAATTTTTGTTATGATTTATGTAAAAATTCTCGTACGTGTAAAACGGCTCTTATACGTTTATTAGAGGCAGTGTTCTCAACCTTTAAGCATAGAATTTCCCACGAGAACTATAAAAATTTCCCTTTTTTAAACAAAATTCCCACGAATGCGAAAATACCCATGGTAGCAATCACGTACCAATATATAAGAATGAATCTTGCACATCTCGTGATGACGCGGTTGGGACCCAGTCCTATCAATAAAATAAACTAGTGAGCTATTATAGTCGTACCATTCTACTGAAGTAATAAAACTTCATAAAATTACGCATTACCAAATAAATAGAAACGGACAAATATAAATAATAAATCCACATGTACATTCAAAGTGTTTTAAATCACAATTGAATCTTAATTTTCAACGAAAATATCATAGAATAACGTGAACACACGCTGACGACGGCGGTTGGGAGCAACCGCGCGACCTTGAGCGTATTTGGGACTTCGGAAGAGCATAGCTTATACATTTAATTGTACCTGATAAATACGTCTTATTTTAGGATATCACAATGTTGCTAAAAAAAAAAAAAATTCCCACGAATACCATGCTAATTCCCTTTTTTCCTTCGACTTCAAAACTTCCAACGAATCGGGAAATTTCGCACGAGTTGGCAACACTGATTAAGAGGGAGAATTGAAAGGCTATGTTGACGTAAGATGGGAGGTTTTCTCTAATTGTAGAGTTTCCAGTAATTAGAAATAACTGTAAAAGTTTTATTCCATTAATACTTTGCACTAATGCAATTTAAAATAAAGTAAATAATATTAAAGGCATGCATGTATAATTACAGATAGGTATTTTAATAAAAAGGAAGAGTTTACTTGTGAATTTGTTTCCATTGTTGAGGTTCAGATATAATACGATACAAAATTAAAAATTTAAAACCTTTAGCAAGAAAAACTGAAAAGGACATATAGGTATAAACTTTAATCTACGCAAATAAAATCCACTGTTCATGGAGCAAAAGAATTATAACTAAAAATGTACTTTGAAACAAAAACAATAAGGAATTTACAAGGTGGAAAAAGTAAGAAACGCCAAAGAATATATATATATATAAATAAGAAACAACTAAAGATTTACACTTATTTTAAAAATAAATAGAGAACTCTTTTGTAGCCCAATATATAAAAGTAATATACACATACAACAAAATTGAATAGTTACTACTGACTACAGACAAAGTTCAGGTCTAGCCGGCTTGATACGAGCGTCAATTACTCTTGATTTAAAAATAAATAAAAAATGCTTTCAAGCTGAACTATATACAGGCTATTCCATGTAAGTGGTTCATTAAAAGTTTATGATGTTCTATTATCCACTTATATTTGATATTTTGACACCATTATCTGTTCGATTGGAACTATAAATGTGAAATATCTTAACCAAAATATCACTTCCTGTTGACCGGAAATTGATGTCAACTTTGTTATTTTAAATAGAATGGTCTAATTTTTTATTCGTTTTTGGATTCTATGACCATAAATACGTCAATTTTCATTAGCTATTCCTATAGCTACGTTGCCGTTTTTGAGTTATTTTTCTCTTAAGTTTTTCTTTTTTTTTAGTTATAAACATTGCATCATTGAGAAATTAATATCTCGATTAATACTGCAAGTAGAGACTCCAAATTTGCTATGTTGTGAATGTAGATATAACCCTAAGAAATGGTACACACACTTTACATTCTCACATATAGGGTGTTCAAAACTGAGGAACAAAGTGACATGTTTTCAAATGCAGAAAATTCATTTTTTTTTAAATAGAACACCCTGTATTTTAATTCGAAATTAGGAAGTAAATATCATCCCCTATCACTTTATATCAGCATTCCCTATATCTACCTTTACTAGATTTTGAGATATGAGCGACTTTTTGTTAAACAGACTAAGTAGCCCTATCTTTAAATGTTTGTAGCTGGCTCTGAATGGGATTAATGTCAAATTCAGATTAACCATAAGTGTTTATGTATATCATCGTAATTACACTTTTTTACAACGCAATATTAGTAAGAAATGACTATTCGAACAGCGATATTCTTGTATGGTTATTCAAAGAATAAGACATGGATTTGACATTAATACCATTCAGAGCCAGCTACAGATAGGGCTACTTAGTCTGTTTAACAAAAAGTCGCTCATATCTCAAAATCTAGTAAAGGTAGATATAGGGAATGCTGTGTATAAAGTGATAGGGGATGATATTTACTTCCTAATTTCGAATTAAATACAGGGTTTCTATTAAATAAAATGAGTTTTCTGCATTTGAAAATATGAAACTTGTTCCTCTGTTTTTGAACGCCCTGTATTTAGATTTAAAGTGTGCGTACCGTTTCTTAGAGTTATATCTACATTCATACAAACAAATTTGGAGTTCTTATTGCAGTTTTTACCGAGATATTATTTCTCAATGATGCGTGATTATGACTAAAAAGAAAGAAAAAACTTAAATAACTCAAAAACGCAACATGTAGCTATAGAATAGCAATGAAAACTGACGTATTTATGTCGTAGATCCAAAAATGAATAAAAAATAGTCCGTTTTATTTTAAAAAACAAAGTTTACATCCTTTTTTTCAACCGGATAGTGATATTTTGGTTAAGTATTTACATTTATTAATTCCAATCGACAGAAATTGTGCCAAAATCTCAAATTAAATAGATATAGAACATCTAAACTTTTTGAAACCACTTATTGGAATACACTGTTATATAATGTAATTCTCAACATAAAACAAAATGCAGCAACACAGCCAAGTCTAGTCAGCACTAGTTCGCCCGCAATTGTCCGCGTTCTGATAATAGCATTATATACACTCGCTTTTACTAATAACTCTGAGTTTTTATAATGTAATTGGAAACACATTTTTAAAGACCTTTTTTTTGTTTTTAGTTACACATTATAAGTTTGCATTAAAAAAAGTCAACCTTTTTTTCAGAATCTATTACCTTTTTAACAAAATTATATTACAAATAAAACTAACGTGTGACACAGTGAGTGTCCAGGATTTTTTTTCTGATAATACAGGCAGCTGTTTGTTTTTATGGTGATACAGATGATAGTGACGATGATTTATTGTATAAAGGAACCCGGTATGCAATTGGAGATTTGAATAAACAATCCTGCTATTATATACAGAAAAGAAATTTCTTCAGCAATTTCGTCATATTACTTGACTAGAGAAAAGAATTAGAAACCTTGTTTATCAAAAATCAATTTTTAATAAACAACTAACTTCTTTTTATTTACCTTTTTCAATCATCTCTATATTCATTTTTATATACAATTTTCGGTCGAACAAACGACAATTAATCAAACACATCAATGAAAATAAAACTGTGCTCGAATAGGAAGCTTATATTTTTCAACATTGATAGGTCCTGGGTAAACACAATTCCACTACGTTGAATTGGGTGTCATCGACCGTTTTAAAGTCTCTTGCTTTCGAGAAATTCACGTGTTTACACACGTGAATTTCTCGATCTTTACAGATCTTTACAGATCTGACAATCATTCTCGATGGTCAGTGTAATATATAAACTGTATTTAACTTATAATTTTAACCCCGATTACGTGATATTATTGTAACAACTGTAAGTAATTATAGGTCAGCGACAGAGGTGCATTTTTGAAATTAGCTTTTCCATTTCAGGAGAAGCGACAAACTTAATTTTGAAAGTCGGTTATTCCCAATGCTGAACAACCGATAAGGACATAATATTCATTTACGAAAGACGTATCCGTCATCTTTATTTCGTGAAATGAGATTTCTTAGTAATAATATCGACACAATTAACGTTCGTTCATTACAAAAACAACACCAAAGAATGTGACATTCGCCCGAAGACATTAGATAAGATTGGGCATTTAAACGTACCACGTAACGTTCCAGGAGCCAAGTGATTCACAAATCCGACTGCTTGCTATTCGCTTTAGACCTTTGACTTGATTCGATTACGTTCAATAAACCACCTGCAGTCGCCCGTCGAATGTTTGCCCGCGATTTGAGTAGCAAATTGCGTGAATGTCAAGTCGATCCGCTGCTTTAACCAAAGACCTCTTCGTCACTCTTCGCACCGTGTGACAACAACGTATAAAAGGTCGGCAGAAAGCTACAATTCGCGCAGTTCCTCCGTCGATTTGGTCGAGTGTGTAGTTTTGCTGCTTGTTGTTGTGCGATATTTAAAAGTTCACGTGTTCTGTGTAAATATGGGGAGGTTTTGCTGTGTTGCTTCGTTATTTTTTGTATTACTTCTTATTGGATATTCTACGCAACATTCATACAACTTAGGAGAATGCCCTAATGTAGCCCCTATGACAGAATTCTCGATGAATAAGTGTACCGTCGTCACTACGCACACCCTGACCATTATCCCAAATCTATCTTACCAAAACCCAGGAAAATAAGCAGATGGAATCTACAGTTAATCAAAATCGTACAAGCGCATAAGGAAAATAAACTTTATTCTATGGAATTTGATATTGTTAAGGCTTTATCACACGTAAGTGCTATCAATAACACTTTCACAACACATGTTGTGACTTTGAAACCATAAACTCATGTGTGAAAGTTAGTCGTAATAGCAACGTTCTCTACAATATCAGCAGAGATCTGTACATCTTTGTATCTTTTCATCGCAAAAATCAAGACCCCGCAGCTGTTTATACATTGTTAAGTAAAAGTTAAAGCCCCTGTTCTCAAAGGTTGCATGTACGCTTTTATCTATTTTTCCTAGACTGTTGTTTTTGTGTAACTTTTATTTAAAACACTGTTATTAGAAATGTTTATTTTTACATAATGTCAGAGGTTCAATTGCATTTAACTCTGAAGATAGAGACTTCAGAGTAATATTTTCAGACAGTTTTGACGTGTACTCGGTATATACCAACATACGAGGAATATTTTGCATGGTTAAAAATGTCTAAAATCCCCATGTGATATATTAGGCTAGGTATACAAATTGTTGGAAAAATTATGTATAGTGATGTTCTTTGCTTGTTTCTTAATCAAAAATCTTAGTAATCTAAGTTGTGCTTCGCCTCTTGCGTTCGCAGGACTGCTTTAAGAAATATCTGAAGTGGCAACATTGGTCTAGTTTACATCGTTGCTGTTTTAGTATGTACATGTATTAAGCGAGTAGTGGGGATTAATGCGTATAAAATGTGGAATAACGCTTGTTTACATCTATAGATATATTAGCAACCAAGGCAACATTAAATAGGTTTTAATACCAATAAAGTCTTTATTTTTTCTTTCATTGCTAGTTGCATTTCTTTCAGTAATTTGTCTATATATCAACCAAACCAGTAGATAACATATTAGGATATACGAATTACAATTACATGTCTTCTTGTAAGAAAGGACGGAAACCTGAGTGAAATAGCGAAACACATACATTTCTGGAGTTATGTTTGTGAAAATTTTTGGAGTTCACGTGAATTATTTATTTATCCTATTTATAATAATAAACGAAAAATTAAGCGGACATACGATGGTCCAACAGCGCCTAACAAAAAGAAAAGATTTAATCAAACATAACCTGAATTCTTGATCCGTTGTTTACATCGTTTAAAAATGAAATAACCGCGTTACCAAATAAAGTTACGATACTCGATCGTGAGTGAGTTATACATACTGTAAAGCATGTGCGTGTATTGATTTACATCGCAGTATTAAATTTTAGGTACGAATTTTGGTACTTATAATAGTACATTAATACGCGTATTAAGTATCCGATGTAAACTAGGCCATTGTTTGTATGTATACTAAAGTTGAATGTATTAAGAACGAATGGCTGGAGGCCTTTAATGAGATTCTCCTGGAGATGGCGCGGATCTTTTTCGTTTGTTTTTAGACAAACATACCAATCAAATATTTAAATTTGATAAAAGATTATTTGGAAACAGTATTTAAATGGGGTCTCCAGACGTAGTTTTTGGAAATTTTCTTTTTTTTAATTTTTGTTTGGTTCTATTTGGGCTTCAAAAAGAAAAATGAAAAAAAGTGGTCAAGGGCACGTTCAGCGGTCCTACTAATATAAAACACTTTTTATTTTCATTCTTTCTGATAGAAATAGCTTCCGAAAGAGGAAATGCGTTTTCTCTTATCTCGTCCGCCGGGACAA
>RXPK01004687.1:0-29988 GCA_004143645.1 Protaetia brevitarsis | reverse complement strand
AAATTAGAAGAGAAGCAAACTTTACGTGCATCTAACTAGGTAGAAACAACCTATCCGACATATTTCCAATCCATTGCCGCGTGAAAAAAATTTCCGTGTGTATATCATTCACGAATATGCCTTATTTCATATATAAGATATATTTTCCCTTCTAGACATAGAATGCGCCAAACTGACGTGCAACTAAACTAGGTTGGTACCAACCTATCCTCATATTTTCATCGATTGCCGCGTGAAAAAATTTTCCGGTGCAGTAAATCGTGTTTCTCGAAGAGATAGTCGATTTACGTATAAATGTTAATATTTCCCTTCTAGACATTAGAATCGCGCCAAAACTTTACGTGCATCTAACTAGGTTAGTACCAACCTATCCGACATATTTCAATCCATTGCCGCGTGAAAAAAATTTCCGTGTAGTATATCGATTCACGAAAACAATGCCGAATTTACATTAATTAATATTTTCCTTCTAGACATTAGAATCGCCCAAACTTACGTGCACTAAACTAGGTTAGTACCAACCAATCCGACATATTTCAATCCATGCCGCGTGAAAAAATTTTCCGTGTAGTAAATTCGATTCACGAAAACATCAGTAATTTACATATAAATGTTAATATTTTCCCTTCCAGACATTAGAACGCGCCAAACTTTACGTGCAACTAAACTAGGTTAGTACCCAACCTATCCGACATATTTCCAATCCATTGCCGCGTGAAAAAATTTCCGTGCAGTAATATCGATTCACGAATCAGCCGATTACCCATAACATGATAATATTTTCCCTTCTAACATTAGAATCCGCGCCAAACTTTACGTGCAACTAAACTAGGTTAGTACCAACCTATCCGACATATTTTCAATCCATTGCGCGTGAAAAAATTTTCCGGTAGTAAATCGATTCACGAAGAATCAGTAATTTAACATATAAATGTTAATATTTCCCTTCTAGACATTAGAATCGCGCCAAGTTTACGTGCATATAAAACTAGGTTGTCAACCTATCGACATATTTTCATCCATTGCCGCGTGAAAAAATTTTCCGTGCAGTATATCGTTTCACGAAACATCACTCAATTCACATATATGTAATATTTCCCTCTAGACATAGAACGCGCCAAACTTTACGTGCATCTAAACTAGGTAGTACACACCTATCCTACATATTTTCATGATTGCCGCGTGAAAAAAATTTTCCGTGCAGTAAATCGTCGTTTCACGAAGAGATCAGTCGATTTACGTATAAAGATTAATATTTCCCTTCTAAGACATTAGAATGCGCCAAATTTTACGTGCATATAAACAGGTTAGTACCAAACTATCCGACATATTTTCAATCATTGCGCGTGAAAAAATTTCCGTGTAGTATTCGTTCACGAAATCATGCTTAATTTCATATATAATTTAATATTCCTTCTAGAATTAGAATGCGCCAAACTTTACTGCATCTAAACAGGTTGGTACCAACCTATCTACATATTTTCAATACGATTGCCAGCGTGAAAAAATTTTCCGTGCAGTAAATGTCGTTCGCGAGAGATCAGTCGATTACGTATAAATGTTAATATTTTCCCTTCTAACATAAAATCGCGCCAAATTTACGTGCATATAAAACTAGGTTAGTACAACTATCCGACATATTTTCAATCCATTGCCGCGTAAAAAATTTCCGTGTAGTATTCGATTCACGAAATCAATGCCTAATTTCATATATAACTGTTATATTTCCCTTCAGACATTAGAAATCGCGCCAAACTTTACGTGCATTAAACTAGGTTGGTACCAACCTATCCTACATATTTTCAATGATGCCGCGTGAAAAATTTTCCGTGCAGTAAATCGTCGTTTCCGAAAGATCAGTCGATTTACGTAAAAATGTTATATTTCCTTCTAGACATTGAATCGCGCAAACTTTACGTGCATTAACTAGGTTAGTCAACCTATCCGACATATTTTCAATCCATGCCGCGTAAAAAACATTTCCGGCAGTATATCGATTCACAGAATCAGCCAATTTCATATAAATGTTAATATTTTCCCTTCTAGACATAAGAATCGCGCCAAATTAACGTGCATTAAACTAGTTAGTACAACCTATCCGAATATTTTCAAATCCAATTGCCGCGTGAAAAAAATTTCCGTCAGTAAAGTCGTTTCAAGAAATCAGCCGATTACATATAATGTAATATTTTCCTCCCAGACATTACAAATCGCGCCAAACTTAACGTGCAACTAAACTAGGTTCTAAACCACCTATCCTTACCTTCTCAATCAATTGCCGCGTGAAAAAATTTTCGTGAGTAAATCGTCGTTTCGCGAAAGATCAGCCGTTTACGTAAAATGTTAAATATTTTCCCCTTCAGACATTAGAATCGCGCGAAAACTTACGTGCATCTAACTAGGTTTGTCACCAACCTAGCCCTAATATTTCAATCGATTGCCGCGTGAAAAAAATTTCGTGTGTAAATCGATTCACGAAACATGCCGGAATTTCATATAAATGATAATATTTTCCTTCTAGAATTAATCGCGCCAAACTTTACGTGCATCTAACTGGTTGGTACCAACCTATCTACATATTTTCAATCGATTGCCGCGTGAAAATTTTCCGTGCAGTAATCGTCCCTTTCGCGAAAAGATCAGTCGATTTACGTATAAATGCTAATCTTTCCCTTCTAGACATTGACGCGCCAAACATAACGTGCTCTAAACAAGGTTAGTACCAACCTATCCGACATATTTCAATCCATTGCGCGTGAAAAAAATTTCCGTAGTATAATCGATTCAACGAAATCATGCTTAATTTCATATATAACTGTATATTTTCCCTTCTAGACATTAGAACGCGCCAAAACTTGACGTGCAACTAAACTAAGGTTGGTACCACCTACCTACTATTTTCAATCGATGCCGCGTGAAAAATTTCCGTGCAGTAAATCGTCGTTTCAACGAAGAGATCGTCGATTACGTATAAATGTTAATATTTTCCCTACTAGACATTAAAATCGCGCCAAACTTTAACGTGCACTCTAAACTAGGTTAGTACCAACCTACCGCCATATTTTCAATCCATGCCGCGTGAAAAAATTTCCGTGTAGTATATCGATTCACGAAATCATGCCTTAATTTCATATATAACTGTTAATATTTTCCCTTCAGACATAGAATCGCGCCAAACTTTAACGTGCATCTAAACTAGGTTTGTACAACATCCACATATTTTCAATCGATGCCGCGGAAAAAATTTTCCGTGCAGTAAAATCGCGTTTCACGAAGAGATCAGTCGATTTACGTATAAATGTTAATATTTTCCTTCTAGACATAGAATCGCGCCAAACTTTACGTGCATAATAAACTAGTTAGTACCAACCTATCCGAAATATTTTCATCCATGCCGCGTAAAAATTTCCGTGCAGTAAATTGTTTCCGAAATCAGCCGAATTAACATATAATGTTAATATTTCCCTTCTAGACATTAGAATCGCGCCAAACTTTACGTGCATCTAACTGGTTGGTACCAACCTATCCTACTATTTTCAATCGATTCCCGTGAAAATTTCCGTGTAGTATCGTCGCTTTCTCGAAGAGATCGATCGATTTATGCGTATAAATGTTTATATTTTTCCCTTCTAGCCAATTAGAATGCGCGCCAAACTTTACGTGCATCTAACTAGGTTAGTACAACCTATCCGACATATTTTCATCCATTGCCGCGTGAAAAAATTTTCGCGTGTAGTAATCGATTCACGAAATCATGGGCCTTAATTGTCATATATAACTGTTAATATTTTTCCCTTCTAGGACATTAGATGCGCCACACTTTTACGTGCACTAAGCTAGGAGGGTTGTACCAACCTATCGCTACATATTTTCAATCGATTTGCCGCGTGAAAAATTTTTCGCGTGTAGTAAAGTCGTCGTTTCTTCTCGAAGAGATCAGTCCGATTTACGTAGTAAATGTTAATATTTTCCCTACTAGAAACATTGAATCGGGGCGCACAACTTTCGCGTGCATCTAAACTAGGTTAGTACCAACCTATCCGACATATTTATCATCCATTGCCGCGTGACAAATTTTCGTGAGTATACGATTCACGGGAAATCATGCTTAATTTCATATATAACTGATAATAGATTTTTCCCTCAAGACATTAGATATCGCGCCCAAACTTACGTGAAACTAAAACTAGTGGTACTAACGCTATCCTACATATTTTCAAATCGATTGCCGGGTGAAAAAAATTTGCGGTTTAGTAAATTCGTCGGTTTCTCCGAAGAGATCAGTCGATTTCGTATATTGTTAATATTTCCCTTCTCAGGACATTAAGATAGCGCCAAATTTTAACGTTGCATTAAACTAGGAAGGTTAGTACCAAACCTATCCGACAATATTTTCAATCCATTGCGGCGTGGAAAAATTTTCGCGTGTAGTTTATCGATTTCACGAAATCATGCACATTTAATTTCATATATAACTGTTAATCTGCATTTTTCCCTTAGACATTAGAATGGCGCCAAACTTTACGTGCATCTAAACTAGGTTGGTACCAACCTATCCTACATATTTTCAATCGATTGCCGCGTGAAATTTTTCCGTGTAGTAAATGTCGTTTCTCGAAGAGATCAAGTCGATTACGTATAAATGTTATATTTTCCCTTCTAGACTTAGAATCGCGCCCAATTTACGTGCATATAAACCTAGGTTTAGTACCAAACCTATCCGACATATTTTCAATCCATTGCCGCGTGAAAAAATTTTCGCGTGTAGTATATCGATTCACGAATATGCCTTAATTTCATATATAACTGTTAATATTTTCCCCTTCTAGACATTAGAAATCGCGCCAAACCTTTACGTGCAATCTAAACTAGGTTAGTAACACCTATCCGACATATTTCATCGCATTGCGCGTGAAAAAAATTTTCCGTGTAGTATATCGATTCCACGAAATCATGCCTTAATTTCATAATATAACTGATAATATTTTTCCTTCAAGACATTAGATCGCGCGCAAACTTTACGCTGCAACTAAACTAGGTTTGGTACAACCTCTCCTACATATTTCAATCGATTGCCGGGTGAAAAAAAATTTCGCGTGTAGTAAAATCGTCGTTTCTCGAAGAGATCAGTCGATTTACGGTATAAATGTTAATATTTTCGCCTTCCTAGACATTAGAAAGCGCCAAATTTTAACGTGCATATAAACAGGTTAGTACCAACCTACCGACATATTTTCAATCCAATTGCCGCGTGGAAAAAATTTTCCGTGTAGTAAATCGATTCCACGAAAATCATGCCTTAATTTATATATAACTGTTACATATTTCCCTTCTAGACATTAGAATGTTGCGCCAAACTTTACGTGCTCTAAACTAGGTTGGTACCAACCTATCCTACATATTTTCAATCGATTGGCCGCGTGAAAAATTTTCCGTGTATGTAATCGTCGTTTCTCGAAGAGATCAGATCGATTTACGTATAAATTTAATATTTTCCCTTCTAGACAATTAGAATCGCGCCAAATTTTACGGTGGCATACTAACTAGGTAGTACAACTAATCCGACATATTTTTCAATGCCATTGCCGCGTGAAAAAATTTTCCGTGTAGTATATCGATTCACGAAATCATGCCTTAATTTCATATATAACTGTTAATATTCCCTTCTAGAACTTAGAAATTGCGCCACCTTACGTGCAATCTAAACTAGCTTAGTACCCAAACCTAATCCGACATATTTTCAATGCCATTGCGCGTGAAAAAATTTCCCGTGTCAGTATATCGATTCAGCAAAAATCATGCCTTAATTTCATAATATAACGTTAATATCCCTTCCAGACATTAGAATCGCGCCAAAACTTTAACGTGCAACTAAACTAGGTTGGTACCAAACCTATCCTACATATTTTCTAATCGATTTGCCTCGTGAAAAAATTTTCCGTGCGTCAAATCGTCGTTTCAACGAAAGAGATCAGGTCGATTTACGTAATAAATGTTTAATATTTTTCCCTTCTAGACATTAGAATCGCGGCCAAACTTTACTGCATCTAAACTATTTAGTACCAACCCTATCGCGACATATTTTCCAATCGCATCCATTGCCGCGTTGAAAAAAATTTCCGTGTTAGTATATCGATTGCACGAAATCATGCTTAATTTCATATATAACTGTTATATTTTCCCCTCTAAGACATTAGAAATCGGCGCCACACTTACGTGCATCTAAACTAGGTTTTAAACCTATCCTACATATTTCAATCGATTGCCGCGTGAAAAAATTTTCCGTGCAGTAAATCGTCGTTTCGCGAAGAGATCAGTCGATTTACGTATAAATGTTATATTTCCCTCTAGACATTAGAATCGCCGCCAAAACTTTAGTGCCATCTAAACTAGGTTGGTACCAACTATCCTACATATTTTCAATCGATTGGGCCGCGTGAAAAAAATTTCCGTGTAGTTAAATCGTCGTTTCTCGAAGAGATCAAGTCGATTTTACGTATAAATGTTTAATATTTCCTTTCTTCTAGACATTAGAACGCGCCAAAACTTTACGTGCATCTAACTAGGTTAAGTACCAACCTATCCGACATATTTCAATCCATTGCGCAGCGTGAAAAAATTTCCGTGTACGTAATATCGTTCACGAAATCATGCCTTAATTTCATATAATAACTGTTAATATTTTCCCTTTTCCAGACATTAGAATCGCGTCCAAACTTTACGTGCAACTAAACTAGGTTGGTACGAACCATCCTACATATTTTCATCGATGGGCCTCGTGAAAAATTTTCGTGCAGATCGTCCGTTTCACGAAGAGATCAGTCGATTTACGTATAAATGTTAAATTTTCCCTTCTAGACATTAGAATCGCGCCAAACTTTACGTGCATCTAAAAATAGGTTAGTACGGCAACCTAATCCGACATATTTCAATCCATTGCCGGCGTGAAAAAATTTTCCGTGTAGTATAATCGATTCCACGAAATCATGCCTTAATTTCAATATATAACTGTTAATATATTTCCCTTCTAGACATTAGAATCGCGCCAAACTTTACGTGCATCTAAACTAGGTTTGTACCAACCTATCCTACATAATTTTCAATCGATGCCGCGTGAAAAAATTTTCCGTGCAGTAAATCGTCCGTTTCACGAAGAGATCAGTTCGAATTACGTATAAATGTTAATATTTTCCCTTCTTAAGACATTAGGAATGCGCCACACCTTTACTGTGGCTCATAACTAGTTGGAGTATCAACCTATCCTACATTATTTTCAATCGATTGCCGCGTGAAAAGATTTTCCGGTGGCAGTAAATCGTCGTTTCACGAAGAGATCAGTCGATTTACGTATAAATGATAATATTTTTCGCCTTCTAGACATTAAAATCGCGCCAAATTTTACGTGCATATAAACTAGGTTAGTACAACCTACCAGCATAATTTTCATCCATTGCCGCGTGAAAAAAATTTTTCGTGTAGTATAATCGTTCACGAATCATGCCTTTATTTTCATATATAACTGTTAATATTTTCCCTTCTAGAAATAGAATCGCAGCCCAAACTTTACGTGCATCTAAACTAGGTTGGTACCGTATACCGTATCCTACTATTATTTCAATCGATTGCGCGTGAAAAAATTAATTCCCGTGCAGTAAATTCGTCGCTTTCGCGAAGAGAATAAGTACGTTTACGTAATAATGTTAACTATTTTCCCTTCTAGACATTAGAATCGCGCCAACTTACGTGCATTTCTAAACTAGTTAGTACCAACCTATCCGACATATTTTCAAATCCATTGCGCGTGAAAAATTTTCCGTGTAGTAATATCGTTTCACGAAATCAAATGCTTAATTTCATATAATAAACTGTTAGTATTTTCCCTTCTAGACATTAGATCGCGCCCAAACTTTACGTGCACTAAACTAGGTTGTACAACCTATCCTACATATTTTCAATCGTTTGCCTTTCGTGAAAATTTTTCGCCGTGCAGTAAATCGTCCTTTCGCGAAGAGATCAGTCGATTTACGTATAAATGTTAATAATTTTTCCCTTCTAGACATTAGAACGCGCCACCGAACTTTAGTGCATCTAAACTAGGTTGTACCAACCTATCCGACATATTTTCATCCATTGCGGCGTGAAAAAATTTCCGTGGTAGTATTCGATTCACGAATCATGCTTAATTTCATATATAACATTAATATTTTCGCCTTCTAAGACATTAGAATCGCGCCAACAATTCTTTTACGTGCATCTAACTAGGTTTGTAACCAACCTATCTACATATTTTCAATCGATTGCCGCGTGGAAAAAATTTTCCGTGCAGTAAAATCGTCGTTTCACGAAGAGATCAGTCGATTTACGTATATATGTTAATATTTTCCTTCTAGACATTAGAATCGCGCAAACTTTACGTGCATTCTAAACTAGGTTAGTTACCAACCTATCCGACATATTTTCAATCGATTGCCAGCGTGAAAAAATTTTTCCGTGCAGTAAATCGTCGTTTCACGAAGAGATCAAGTCGATTAACGTATAATGTTATATCTTCGCCTTCTAGACATGAGATATGCGCGCCAAGACTTTACGTGCATACTAAACTAGGTGTGTGTGTACGCAACTATCGCGTACATATTTTCAATGCGATTGCCGCGTGAGAAAGAAATTTTCTGCGTGCAGTAAATCGTCGGTTTCACGAGAGAGATCAGTCGATTTGACGTATAACAGTTTAATATTTTTCCCTTCTAGACATTAGAGATCGGGCGCCAAAATTATAACGTGGCATTCGAAATAAGGTTTGTACCAGACCTACCCTCAATATGTTCTCGATTGCCGCGTGAAAAAATTTTTCCGTCAGTAAATCGTCGTATTCTCGAAAAGATCAGTCGATTTACGTATAATGTTATATTTTCCGTTCTAGACAGTTTAGGAACCGCGCCAAATTTTACGTGCATATAAACTAGGTTAGTACCAACGCTATCCGACATATTTCAATCCATTGCCGCGTGAAAAAAATTTTCCGTGTAGTATATTGGTTTCACGAATCATGCTTAATTTCATATATAACTGTTAAATTTTCCTTTCTAGCATTAGATCGCGCCCAAACTTTACGTGCATCTAAACTAGTTTGGTACCAACCTATCTTACATATTTTCAATCGATTGCCGGTGAAAAAATTCCGTGTTAGTAAATCGTCGTTCTCGCAGGATCAGTCGATTTCCGTAAAATGTTAATATTTCCCTTCTAGACATTAGAATCGCGCCAAATTTTACGTGCATATAAACTAGGTTAGTACACCTATCCGACATATTTTAATCCATTACCGCGGAAAAAATTTCCGTGTAGTATAGCTTCACGAAATATGCCTTAATTCATATAAGCCTGTATTTTTCCGTTCTAGACTGTTGATCGCGCCAACTTACGTGCATCTAAACTAGGTTGGACCAACCTCCTACATATTTTCAATCGATGCCGCTGTTGAAAAATTTTCCGGTGCAGTAAATCGTCGTTTCACGAAGAGATCAGTCGTTTACGGTATAATGTTATATTTTCCCTTCTAGACATTGAATCGCGCCAAACTTTTACGTGCATCTAACTAGGTTAGTACAACCTATCCGACATATTTTCAATCCATTGCCGCGTGAAAAAATCCGTGAGTATATCGATTCACGAAATCATGCCTTACTTTTCTATAACTGTAATATTTTCCCTTTAGACTTAGAATCGCGCCAACTTTACGTGCATCTAAACTAGGTTTGTACCAACCTATCCTACATATTTTCATCGATTGCCGCGTGAAACAATTTCCGTGCAGTAAATCGTGGTTCTCGAAGAGATCAGTCGATTTACGTATAAATGTTAACTATTTTCCCTTCTAGACATTAGAATCGCGCCAACTTTACGTGCATCTAAACTAGGTTGGTACCACCTATCCGTACATATTTTCAATCGATTGCGCGTGAAAAAATTTTTCCGTGTAGTAATCCGTCGTTTCTCGAAGAGATCAGTCCGAATGTATGTATAAATGTTATATTTTCCCTTCTAGACATTAGAATCGCGCCAAAACTTTAGTGCATCTAAACTAGTTAGTACCAACCTATCCGACATATTTTCAATCCATTGCTCGTTGAAAAATTTTTCCGTGTAGTATATCGTTCACGAGATGATGCCTTAATTTCATATATACTGGTTAATATTTGCCCTTCCAGACATTAGAATCGCGCCAAACTTTACGTGCAACTAAACTAGGTTGGTACCAACCTATCCTAATATTTTCAATCCATTGCCTTCGTGAAAAAATTTTCCGTGCAGTAAATCGTCGTTTCACGAAGAGATCAGTCGATTTACATATAAATGTTAATATTTTGCCTTCTAGACATTAGAATCGCGCCAAACTTTACGTGCATCTAAACTAGGTTAGTACCAACCTTATCCTACATCATTTTCAATCCTTGCCGCGTGAAAAAATTTTCCGTTTGTAGTATATCGATTCACGAAAGTTCATGCCTTTAATTTCATATATAACTGTTAATATTTTTCCTTCTAGACATAGAATCGCGCCAAACTTTACGTGCATCTAAACTAGGTTCTGTAACCAACCTATCCTACATATTTTCAATCGATTGCGCGTGAAAAAATTTCCGTGCAGAAATCGTCGTTTCTCACGGAAGAGATCAGTCGATTTTACGTATAAATGTTAATATTTTTCCTTCTAGACATTAGAATCGCGCCAAACTTTACGTGCATCTAAACTAGGTTAGTACCAAACCTATCCTACATATTTTCAATCGATTGCCGCGTGAAAAAATTTTCCGTGCAGTAAATCGTCGTTTCACGAAGAGATCAGTCGATATTACGTATAAATGATAATATTTTCCCTTCTAGACATTAGAATCGCGCCAAATTTTACGTGCATATAAACTATGTTAGTACCAACCTATACGCACATATTTTCAATCCATTGCCGCGGGAAAACAATTTTGCGTGTAGATATCGTTTCACGAAAATCATGCCTTATTTCATATATAACTGTTAATATTTCCCTTCTAGACATTAGAATTCGCGCCAACTTTACGTGCATCTAAACTATGTTGGTACCAACCTATCCTACATCATATTTTCCAATCGATTGCCTGGTGAAAAAAATTTCCTGTGTAGAATCGTCGTTTTCTCGAACGAGATGAGTCGATTTACGTATATGTTTAATATTTTCCCTTCTAGACATTAGAATCAGCGCCAAATTTTACGTGCATATAAACTAGGTTATACCAACCTATCCGACATATTTTCAATCCATTGCCGCGTGAAAAATTTTCGCGTGTAGTATATCGTTTTCGCCGAAATCATGCCTTTATTCGATAATAACTGTTAATATTTTCCCTTCTAGACATTGAATCGCGCCAAATTTTACGTGCATTCTAAACTAGGTTGGTACCAAACCTATCCTACATATTTTCAATCGATTGGCGGCGTGAAAAAATTTTCGTGTAGTAAATCTCGTTTCTCGAAGAGATCAGCCGATTTACGTATAAATGTTAATATTTTCCCTTCTAGACATTAGAATCGCGCCAAATTTTACGTGCATATAAACTAGGTTAGTACCAACCTATCCGACATATTTTCAATCCATTGCCGCGTGGAAAAATTTTCCGTGTAGTATATCGATTCACGAAATCAATCTTAATTTCATATATAACTGTTAATATTTTTTCCTTCTAGACATAGAATCGCGCTAAATCTTTACGTGCATCTAAACTAGGTTGGTACCAACCTATCCTACATCTTTTCAATCGATTGCCGCGTGAAAAATTTTTCCGTGTAGTAATCGTCGTTTTCTCGAAGAGATCAGTCGATTTACGTATAAATGTTAATATTTTCCCTTCTAGACATTAGAATCGCGCCAAATTTTACGTGATATAACTAGGTTAGTACCAACCTATCCGACATATTTTCAATCCATTGCCGCGTGGAGGAAAAATTTTCCGTGTAGTATATCGATTCACGAAATCATGCCTTAATTTCATATATAACTGTTAATATTTTCCGCTTTCTGGACATTAGAATCGCGCCAAACTTTACGTGCATCTAAACTAGGTTAGTACCAACCTATCCGACATATTTCAATCCATTGCCGCGGTGAAAAATTTTCCGTGTAGTATATCGATTCACGAAGATCATGCCGTAATTTCCGTATATACTGTTAATATTTTCCCTTCCAGACATTAGAATCGCGCCCAACTTTACGTGCAATAAACTAGGTTGGTACCAACCTATCCTACATATTTTTCAATCGATTGCCTCGTGAAAAAATTTTCCGTGCAGTAAATCGTCGTTTCACGAAGAGATCAGTCGATTTACGTATAAATGTTAATATTTTCCCTTCTAGACATTAGAATCGCGCCAAACTTTACGTGCATCTAAACTAGGTTAGTACCAACCTATCCGACATATTTTCAATCCATTGCCGCGTGAAAAAATTTTCCGTGTAGTATATCGATTCACGAAATCATGCCTTAATTTCATATATAACTGTTAATATTTTCCCTTCTAGACATTAGAATCTCGCCAAACTTTACGTGCATCTAAACTAGGTTTGTACCAAACCTATCCTACATATTTCAATCGATTGCCGCGTGAAAAAATTTTCCGTGCAGTAAATCGTCGTTTCGCGAAGAGATCAGTCGATTTACGTATAAATGTTAATATTTTTCCCTTCTAGACATTAGAATCGCGCCAAACTTTACGTGCATCTAAACTAGGTTGGTACCAACCTATCCTACATATTTTCAATCGATTGCCGCGTGAAAAAAATTTCCGTGTAGTAAATCGTCGTTTCTCGAAGAGATCAGTCGATTTACGTATAAATGTTAATATTTTCCCTTCTAGACATTAGAATTCGCGCCAAACTTTACGTGCATCTAAACTAGTAGTACCAACCTATCCGACAATATTTTCAATCCATTGCCGCGTGAAAAAATTTTTCGCGTAGTATATCGATTCACGAATTCATGCCTTAATTTCATATATAACTGTTAATATTTTCCCTTCCAGACATTAGAATCGCGCCAAACTTTACGTGCAACTTAAATAGGTTGGTACCACCTATCCTACATATTTTTCAATCGATTGCCTCGTGAAAAATTTTCCGTGCAGTAAATCGTCGTTTCACGAAGAGATCAGTCGATTTAGGATAAATGTTAATATTTTCCCTCTAGACATTAGAATCGCGCCAAACTTTACGTGCATCTAAACTAGGTTAGTACCAACCTATCCGACATATTTTCAATCCATTGCCGCGTGAAAAAATTTTCCGTGTAGTATATCGATTCACGAAATCATGCCTTAATTTCATATATAACTGTTAATATTTTCCCTTCTAGACATTAGAATCGCGCCAAACTTTACGTGCATCTAAACTAGGTTTGTACCAACCTATCCTACATATTTTCAATCGATTGCCGCGTGAAAAAATTTTCCGTGCAGTAAATCGTCGTTTCACGAAGAAGATCAGTCGATTTACGTATAAATTGTTAATATTTTCCCTTCTAGACATTAGAATCGCGCCAAACTTTACGTGCATCTAAACTAGGTTAGTACCAACCTATCCTACATATTTTCAATCGATTGCCGCGTGAAAAAATTTTCCGTGTAGTATATCGATTCACGAAATCATGCCTTAATTCCATATATAACTGTTAATATTTTCCCTTCTAGACATTAGAATCGCGCCAAACTTTACGTGCATCTAAACTAGGTTTGTACCAACCTATCCTACATATTTTCAATCGATTGCCGCGTGAAAAAATTTTCCGTTCAGTAAATCGTCGTTTCGCGAAGAAGATCAGTCGATTTACGTATAAATGTTAATATTTTCCCTTCTAGACATTAGATCGCGCCAAACTTTACGTGCATCTAAACTAGGTTGGTACCAACCTATCCTACATATTTTTCAATCGATTGCCGCGTGAAAAAATTTCCGTGTAGTAAATCGTCGTTTCTCGAAGAGATCAGTCGATTTACGTATAAATGTTAATATTTTCCCTTCTAGACATTAGAATCGCGCCAAACTTTACGTGCATCTAAACTAGGTTAGTACCAACCTATCCGACATATTTTCAATCCATTGCCGCGTGAAAAAATTTTCCGTGTAGTATATCGATTCCGAAATCATGCCTTAATTTCATATATAACTGTTAATATTTTCCCTTCCAGACATTAGAATCGCGCCAAACTTTACGTGCAACTAAACTAGGTTGGTACCAACCTATCCTACATATTTTCAATCGATTGCCTCGTGAAAAAATTTTCCGTGCAGTAAATCGTCGTTTCACGAAGAGATCAGTCGATTTACGTATAAATGTTAATATTTTCCCTTCTAGACATTAGAATCGCGCCAAACTTTACGTGCATCTAAACTAGGTTAGTACCAACCTATCCGACATATTTTCAATCCATTGCCGCGTGAAAAAATTTTCCGTGTAGTATATCGATTCACGAAATCATGCCTTAATTTCATATATAACTGTTAATATTTTCCCTTCTAGACATTAGAATCGCGCCAAACTTTACGTGCATCTAAACTAGGTTTGTACCAACCTATCCTACATATTTTCAATCGATTGCCGCGTGAAAAAATTTTCCGTGCAGTAAATCGTCGTTTCACGAAGAGATCAGTCGATTTACGTATAAATGTTAATATTTTCCCTTCTAGACATTAGAATCGCGCCAAACTTTACGTGCATCTAAACTAGGTTAGTACCAACCTATCCTACATATTTTCAATCGATTGCCGCGTGAAAAAATTTCCGTGCAGTAAATCGTCGTTTCACGAAGAGATCAGTCGATTTACGTATAAATGTTAATATTTTCCCTTCTAGACATTAGAATCGCGCCAAATTTTACGTGCATATAATCAAGGTAGTACCAACCTATCCGACATATTTTTCAATCCATTGCCGCGTGAAAAATTTTCCGTGTTGTATATCGTTTCACGAAATCATGCCTTAATTTCATATATAACTGTTAATAATTTTCCCTTCTAGACATTAGAATCGCCGCCAAACTTTACGTGCATCTAAACTAGGTTTGTACCAACCTATCCTACATATTTTCAATCGATTGCCGCGTGAAAAAATTTTCCGTGCAGTAAATCGTCGTTTCACGAAGAGATCAGTCGATTTACGTATAAATGTTAATATTTTCCCTTCTAGACATTAGAATCGCGCCAAACTTTACGTGCATCTAAACTAGGTTAGTACCAACCTATCCTACATATTTTCAATCGATTGCCGCGTGAAAAAATTTTCCGTGCAGTAAATCGTCGTTTCACGAAGAGATCAGTCGATTACGTATAAATGATAATATTTCCCTTCTAGACATTAGAATCGCCGCCAAATTTTACGTGCATATAATCAAGTTAGTAACAAACCTATCCGACATATTTTCAATCCATTGCCGCGTGAAAAAATTTTCCGTGTTGTATATCGTTTCACGAAATCAGCCTTAATTAATATATAACTGTTAATATTTTCCCTTCTAGACATTAGAATCGCGCCAAACTTTACGTGCATCTAAACTAGGTTTGTACCAACCTATCCTACATATTTTCAATCGATTGCCGCGTGAAAAAAATTTCCGTGCAGTAAATCGTCGTTTCGCGAAGAGATCAGTCGATTTACGTATAAATGTTAATATTTTCCCTTCTAGACATTAGAATCGCGCCAAACTTTACGTGCATCTAAACTAGGTTAGTACCAACCTATCCGACATATTTTCAATCCATTGCCGCGTGAAAAAAATTTTCCGTGTAGTATATCGATTCACGAAATCATGCCTTAATTTCATATATAACTGTTAATATTTTCCCTTCCAGACATTAGAATCGCGCCAAACTTTACGTGCAACTAAACTAGGTTGGTACCAACCTATCCTACATATTTTCAATCGATTGCCGCGTGAAAAAATTTTCCGTGCAGTAAATCGTCGTTTCGCGAAGAGATCAGTCGATTTAGGTATAAATGTTAATATTTTCCCTTCTAGACATTAGAATCGCGCCAAACTTTACGTGCATCTAAACTAGGTTAGTACCAACCTATGCGACATATTTTCAATCCATTGCCGCGTGGAAAAATTTTCCGTGTAGTATATCGATTCACGAAATCATGCCTTAATTTCATATATAACTGTTAATATTTTCCCTTCTAGACATTAGAATCGCGCCAAACTTTCCGTGCATCTAAACTAGGTTGGCACCAACCTATCCTACATATTTTCAATCGATTGCCGCGTGAAAAAATTTTCCGTGTAGTAAATCGTCGTTTCTCGAAGAGATCAGTCGATTTACGTATAAATGTTAATATTTTCCCTTCTAGACATTAGAATCGCGCCAAATTTTACGTGCATAAACTAGGTTAGTACCAACCTATCCGACATAATTTTTCAATCCATTACCGCGTGAAAAAATTTTCCGTGTAGTATATCGATTCACGAAAATCATGCCTTAATTTCATATATAACTGTTAATATTTTCCTTCTAGACATTAGAATCGCGCCAAACTTTACGTGCATCTAAACTAGGTTGTACCAACCTATCCTACATATTTTCAATCGATTGCCGCGTGAAAAATTTTCCGTGCAGTAAATCGTCGTTTCACGAAGAGATCAGTCGATTTACGTAATAAATGTTAATATTTTCCCTTCTAGACATTAGAATCGCGCCAAACTTTACGTGCATCTAAACTAGGTTAGTACCAACCTATCCGACATATTTTCAATCCATTGCCGCGTGAAAAAATTTTTCCGTGTAGTAATTCGATTCACGAAATCAAAGCCTTAATTTCATATACCGGGTGGCCGTTGAGGTATCCGAGAAACTCCGAATATGGATTCAATGACTAATTTTAAGCAAAAGTGATCGTATTCACTTTTGCCGAATTCCTAACGGTTCTTGAAATATCGGAGTTTGAAGTTGGCTGGTCGTATAGATAGATGCTTAAAAAAATGTTGATTGTCAGTTCGTTAATTGTCATCATTGACCAGTTGGTTATTTTTTATTGCGTAATTTGTGTTAAAATCATGCCTGTAATTTATTCAAATGAAGAATACGCTGACATGATTTTCGTGTATGGATATTGCAACGGTAAGTACCACCGCCTCAGTTAGGGAATATCAACGACGATACCCAAACCGCCGTCTTCCAGACAAGCAAACGTTTAGTAGAACCTTCACAACTCTTCGATTAACAGGTGCGTTCCCTAAACCGAATTGTGAAAGAGAACTTATGCGAAGAAACAATGCTGCAGAAGTGCTTGAGGTTGTGTGAAAATGATCCTGGTGTTAGTACGAGAAGAATTCTATACTTACTGGACAAAGTAGGACGGCTGTGCAGGACACTTTGCGAGAAAACGGACTGCATCCCTATCTTACCAACCGGTACAAGAACTTCTCCCCACGGATCTTCCCCAAAGAGTTCGTCTTTGTGAATGGTGGAGCGATCATCTGGATACTCTTCCAAGAACCCTTTTCTGTGACGAAGCTACATTTACAAGAATGGAATCAACAATTTCCACAACGAACATGTGTGGGCAATCGAAAACCCTCATGCCGTTCGAGAAACCGACTTCCAGAGAAGATTCTCCGTAAACATTTGGGCTGGAATAGTTAATAATGAAGTTATTGGACCACATATTTTCGATGGAAATTTGAACAGCGAAATGTACCGGGCTTTTTTGGAGAATGAACTACCTCTACTACTTGAGGACATTCCTCTTCAAATCAGAAGGACGATATTGTTTTTACATGATGGTGCTCCGGCCCATTATGGAAGAGACGTCCACTAATTCCTCAATGAACAGTATCCAAATCGATGGATAGGTCGTGGTGGTCCCATTGCCTGGCGCCGCGATCTCCGGATCTCATCCCACTAGATTTTTTCATGGGGGACATGTGAAGACACTTACCTATTCCATGGGAAAGCCTGATATAGGGACCAACTCATCCAGAATATTCATGCAGCGTTTAATGAGGTGAAAAACAATATGGAGAACTACAACTGGGAACGAGAGCTCCGACGGAGGATTGAGTTATGCATTGCACAAGGCGGTGGTCACATTGAGCAGCTTACATAATTGCACTGTCATTATACTTTATTAAAAAATAAACGACATTATTTCCTAAGTCTTCTACTAATTTAATTTTAATTCAAACTCCGATATTTCAAGGAACCGTTAGGATTCGGCAAAAGTAAATACGATCACTCTTGCTTAAAAATTAGTCATTGAAATCCATATACGAAGTTTCTCGGATAGCTCAACGGCCAACCGGTCTAACTGATTAATAATTTTCACTCCTAGACATAAAGAATCGCGCCAAACTTTACGTGCATCTAAACTAGGTTTGTACCAACTTATCCTACATATTTCAATCGATTGCCGCGTGAAAAAATTTTCCGTGCAGTAAATCGTCGTTTTCACGAAGAGATCAGTCGATTTACGTATAAATGTTAATATTTTCCCTTCTAGACATTAGAATCGCGCCAAACTTTACGTGCATTCTAAACTAGGTTTTGTACCAACCTATCTACATATTTCAATCAATTGCCGCGTGAAAAAATTTTCCGTGCAGTAAATCGTCGTTTCGCGAAGAGATCAGTCGATTTACGTATAAATGTTAATATTTTCCCTTCTAAACATTAGAATCGCGCCAAACTTTACGTGCATCTAAACTAGGTTAGTACCAACCTATCCGACATATTTTCAATCCATTGCCGCGTGAAAAAATTTTCCGTGTAGTATATCGATTCACGAAATCATGCCTTAATTTCATATATAACTGTTTAATATTTTCCTTCCAGACATTAGAATCGCGCCAAACTTTACGTGCAACTAAACTAGTTGGTCACCAACCTATCCTACATATTTTCAATCGATTGCCGCGTGAAAAAATTTTCCGTGTAGTAAATCGTCGTTTCTCGAAGAGATCAGTCGATTTACGTATAAATGTTAATATTTCCCTTCTAGACATTAGAATCGCGCCAACTTTACGTGCATCTAAACTAGGTTAGTACCAACCTATCCGACATATTTTCAATCCATTGCCGCGTGAAAAAATTTTCCGTGTAGTATATCGTTTCACGAAATCATGCCTTAATTTCATATATAACTGTTAATATTTTCCTTCTAGACATTAGAATCGCGCCAAAACTTTACGGCATCTAAACTAGGTTGGTACCCAACCTATCCTACATATTTTCAATTGATTGCCGCGTGAAAAAAATTTCGTGTAGTAAATCGTCGTTTCTCGAAGAGATCAATGTCGATTTACGTATAAATGTTAATATTTTCCCTTCTAGACATTAGAATCGCGCCAAATTTTACGTGCATATAAACTAGGTTAGTACCAACCTACCGACATATTTTCAATCCATTGCCGCGTGAAAAAATTTCCGTGTAGTATATCGATTCACGAAATCATGCCTCAATTTCATATATATACTGTTAATATTTTGCCTTCTAGACATTAGAATCGCGCCAAAACTTTAAACGTGCACTAAACTAGGTTTGTACCAACCTATCCACATATTTTCAATCGAATGCCGCGTGAAAAAATTTTCCGTGCAGTAAATCGTCGTTTCACGAAGAGATCAGTCGATTTACGTATAAATGTTAATATTTTTCCCTTCTAGACATTAGAATCGCGCCAAACTTTACGTGCATCTAAACTAGGTTAGTACCAACCTATCCGACATATTTTCAATCCATTGCCGCGTGAAAAAATTTTCTGTGTAGTATATCGATTCACGAAATCATCGCTTAATTTCATATATAGTTAATATTTCCCCTTCTAGACATTAGAATCGCGCTAAACTTTACGTGCACACTAAAACTGAGTTTGTACCCAACCTATCCTACATATTTTCAATCGATTGCCGCGTGAAAAAAATTTCCGTGCAGTAAATCGTCGTTTCAACGAAGAGATCAGTCGATTTACGTATAAATGTTAATATTTTCCCTTCTAGACATTAGAATCGCGCCAAACTTTAACGTGCATCTAAACCTAGGTTTGTACCAACCTACCCTACATTTTTCAATCGATTGCCGCGTGAAAAAATTTTCCGTGCAGTAAATCGTCGTTTCGCGAAGAGATCAGTCGATTTACGTAATAAATGTTAATATTTTCCCTTTCTAAGACATTAGAATCGCGCCAAACTTTACGTGCATCTAAACTAGGTTAGTACCAACCTATCCGACATATTTTCAATCCATTGCCGCGTGAAAAAATTTTCCGTGTTGTATATCGATCCACGAAATCATACCTTAATTTTCATATATAACTGATAATATTTCCCTTCTAGACATTAGAATCGCGCCAAACTTTACGTGCAACTAAACTAGGGTTGTACCAACCAATCCTAACATATTTCAATCGATTGCCGCGTGAAAAAAACTTTTCCGTGTAGTAAATCGTCGTTTCTCGAAGAGATCAGTCGATTTACGTATAAATGTTAATATTTCCCTTCTAGACATTAGAAATCGTGCCAAATTTTACGTGCATATAAACTAGGTTAGTACCAACCTATCCGACATATTTTCAATCCATTGCGCGTGAAAAAATTTTCCGTGTTGTATATCGTTTCACGAAAATCATGCCTTAATTTCATATATAACTGTTAAAATATTTCCCTTCTAGACATTAGAATCGCGCCAAACTTTACGTGCATCTCAAACTAGGTTGGTACCAACCTATCCTACATATTTTCAATCGATTGCCGCGTGAAAAAATTTCCGTGTAGTAAATCGTCGTTTCTCGAAGAGATCAGTCGATTTACGTATAAATGTTAATATTTTCCCTTCTAGACATTAGAATCGCGCCAAAACTTTACGTGCATCTAACAAAGGTTAGTACCAACCTATCCGACATATTTTCAATCCATTGCCGCGTGAAAAAATTTTCCGTGTAGTATATCGATTCACGAAATCATGCCTTAATTTCATATATAACTGTTAATATTTTCCCTTCTAGACATTAGAATCGCGCCAAACTTTACGTGCATCTAAACTAGGTTTGCACACCAACCTATATCTACATATTTTCAATCGATTGCCGCGTGAAAAATTTTCCGTGCAGTAATCGTCGTTTCACGAAGAGATCAGTCGATTTACGTATAAATGTTAATTATTTTCCCTTCTAAACATTAGAATCGGCGCCAAACTTTACGTGCATCTAAACTAGTTTGCACCAACCTATCCTACATATTTTCAATCGATTGCCGCGTGAAAAAAATTTTCCGTGCAGTAATCGTCGTTTCACGAAGAAGATCAGTCGATTTATGTATAAATGTTAATATTTTCCGCTTCTAGACATTAGAATCGCGCCAAACTTTACGTGCATCTAAACTAAGGTATAGTAACCACCTATCCGACATATTTTCAATCCATTGCCGCGTGAAAAAATTTTCCCGTGTAGTATATCGATTCACGAAATCATGCCTTAATTTCATATATAACTGTTAATATTTTCCCTTCCAGACATTTAGAATCGCGCCAAACTTTACGTGCAACTAAACTAGGGTTGGTACCAACCTATCCTACATATTTTCAATCGATTGCCGCGTGAAAAATTTTCCGTGTAGTAAATCGTCGTTTCTCGAAGAGATCAGTCGATTTACGTATAAATGTTAATATTTTCCCTTCTAGACATTAGAATCGCGCCAAACCTTACGTGCATCTAAACTAGGTTAGTACCCAACCTATCCGACAAATTTTCAATCCATTGCCGCGTTGAAAAAATTTTCCGTGTAAGTATATCGTTTCACGAAATCATGCCTTAATTTCATAATATAACTGTTAATATTTTCCCTTCTAGACATTAGAATCGCGCCAAAACTTTTACGTGCATCTAAACTAGGTTGGTACCAACCTATCCTACATATTTTCAATCGATTGCCGCGTGAAAAAATTTTCCGTGCAGTAAATCGTCGTTTCGCGAAGAGATCAGTCGATTTACCGTATAAATGTTAATATTTTCCCTTCTAGACATTAGAATCGCGCCAAACTTTACGTGCATCTAAACTAGGTTAGTAACAAACCTAATCCGACATATTTTCAATCCATTGCCGCGTGAAAAAATTTTCCGTGTAGTATATCGATTCACGAAATCATGCCTTAATTTAATATATAACTGTTAAATATTTCCTTCCAGACATTTAGAAATCGCGCCAAACTTTACGTGCAACTAAACTAGGTTGGTACTAACCTATCCTACATATTTTCAATCGATTGCCGCGTGAAAAAAATTTTCCGTGCAGTAAATCGTCGTTTCGCGAAGAGATCAGTCGATTTAGGTATAAATGTTAATATTTTCCCTTCTAGACATTTAGAATCGCGCCAAACTTTACGTGCATCTAAACTAGGTTAGTACAACCTATGCGACATACTTTTCAATCCACTCCGCGTGGAAAAATTTTCCGTGTAGTATATCGATTTCACGAAATCATGCCTTAATTTCATATATAACTGTTAATAATTTTCCCTTCTAGACATTAGAATCGCGCCAAACTTTCCGTGTCATCTAAAACTAGGTTGGCACCAACCTATCCTACATATTTTCAATCGATTGCCGCGTGAAAAATTTTCCGTGTAGTAAATCGTCGTTTCTCGAAGAGATCAGTCGATTTACGTATAAATGTTAATATTTTCCCTTCTAGACATTAGAATCGCGCCAAATTTACGTGCATATAAACTAGGTTAGTACCAACCTATCCGACATATTTTCAATCCATTACCGCGTGAAAAAATTTTCCGTGTAGTAATATCGATTCACGAAATCATGCCTTAATTTCATATATAATGTTAATATTTTCCCTTCTAGACATTAGAATCGCGCCAAACTTTACGTAAATCTAAACTAGGTTTGTACCAACCTATCCTACATATTTTCAATCGATTGCCGCGTGAAAAAATTTTCCGTGCAGTAAATCGTCGTTTCACGAAGAGATCAGTCGATTTCGTATAAATGTTAATATTTTCCCTTCTAGACATTAGAATCGCGCCAAACTTTAACGTGCATCTAAACTAGGTTAGTACCAAACCTATCCGACATATTTTTCAATCCATTGCCGCGTGAAAAAATTTTCCGTGTAGATATATCGATTCACGAAATCATGCCTTAATTTCATATATAACTGTTAATATTTTTCCCTCTAGACACATAAGAATCGCGCCAAACTTTACGTGCATCTAACTGGGTTTGTACCAACCTCTCCTACATATTTTCAATCGATTGCCGCGTGAAAAAATTTTCCGTGCAGTAAATCGTCGTTTCACGAAGAGATCAGTCGATTTACGTATAAATGTTAATATTTTTTCCCTTCTAGACATTAAACGCGCCAAACTTTACGTGCATCTAAACTAGGTTTGTACCCACTAATCCTAATATTTTCAATCAATTGCCGCGTGAAAAAATTTTCCGTGCGTAAATGTCGTTTCCGAAGAGATCATCGATTTACGTATAATGTTAATATTTTCCCTTCTAGACATAGAATCGGCCAAACTTACGTGCATCTAAACTAGGTTATACCAAACCTATCCGACATATTTTCATCCATTCGGTGAAAATTTTCGTGTGTATTCGATTCAACGAATCAGCCTTAATTTCAATATAAACTGTAAATATTTCCCTTCCGACATTAGAATCGCGCCAAACTTTACGCGCAACTAACTAGGCTGGTACCAACTATCCTACATATTTTCAATCGATTGCCGCGTGAAAATTTCGTGTAGTAAACGTCGTTTCTCGAGAGATACTCGATTTACGTATAATGTTAATTTTTCCTTCTAGACATAGAATCGCGCAAACTTTACGTGCATCTAAACAGGTTAGTACAACTATCGACGTATTTCAATCCATTGCCGCGTGAAAAAATTTTCGTGTAGTATATCGTTCACGAAATAGGCCTTAATTTCATATATAACTGTTAATATTTCCCTTCTAGACATTAGAATCGCGCCAACTTAGTGCATCTAACTGGTTGTACCAACCTATCCTACATATTTCAATGATGCCGCGTGAAAAAATTTTCCGTGTAGTAATCGTCGTTTCTCGAAGAAATTCAGTCGATTTACGTATAAATGTTAATATTTTCTCGTCTAGACATTAGAATCGCGCCAAACTTTACGTGCATCTAAACTAGGTTAGTACAACCTATCCGACTATTTTCATCATTGCGCGTGAAAGAAAATTTTCTTGTAGTATAATGATTCACGAAATCAGCTAATTTCATAATATGTTAAATTTTTCCCTTCTAGACATTAGAATCGCGCTAAACTTTACGTGCTCTAACTAGGTTTGTAAAACCAACTACTACATATTTTCATCGATTGCAGCGTGAAAAAAATTTCGTGAGTAATCGTCCTTTCAAGAAGATCAGTGATTCGTATAAATGTTAATATTTTCCCTTCTAGCATAGAATCGCGCCAAACTTTACGTGCTCTAAACTAGGGTTGTACCAACCTACCCTACATATTTTCATCGATGCGCTGAAAAATTTTCCGTGCAGTAATCGTCGTTTCGGAAGGATCAGTCGATTTACGTATAAATGTTAATATTTTCCCTCTAGACTTAGAACGCGGCAAAACTTTACTGCATCTATAATACCTAGTACTAAACTACCGACATAATTTTCAAACCATGCCGCGTGAAAAAATTTTCCGTGTAGTATATCGATCACGAAATCATGCTTAATTTCATAATAATGATAATATTTCCCTTTAGACATTAGAATCGCGAAAACTTACGTGCAACTAAACTAGGTTGGTACAGAACCTATCCTACATATTTCAATCGATGCCGCGTGAAAAATTCCCGTGTAGTAAATCGTCGTTTCTCGAAGAGATCAGTCGATTACGTATAAATGTTAATATTTTCCCTTCTAGACATTAGGATCGGCCAAATTTAACGTGCATATAAACTAGGTTAGTAACAACCTATCGACATTTTCAATCAATTGCCGCGTGAAAAAATTTTCCGTGTTGTATATCGTTGCACGAATCATGCCTTAATTCATTATATAACTTTAATATTTCCTTCTAGACATTAGAATGCGCAAACTTACGTGCATCTAAACTAGGTTGGTACCAACCTATCCTACATATTTCAATCGATTGCCCGTGAAAAATTTCCGTGTAGTAAATCGTCGTTCTCGAGAGATCAGATCGATTACGTATAAATGTTAATATTTTCCCTTCTAGACATAGAACGCGCCAAATTTTACGTGCATATAACTAGGTTAGTACCACCAATCAGACATATTTCAATCCATTGCCGCGTAAAAAATTTCCGTGTTGTATATCGTTTCACGAAACATGCTTAATTCATATATAATGTTAAGATTTTCCCTTCTAGACATAAGAATCGCGCCAAACTTTACGTGCATCTAAACTAGGTTGTACCAACCTATCCTACATTTTTCAATCGATTGCCGCGTGAAAAAATTTCCGTGCGTAATCGTCGTTTCACAAAGAGCAGTCGATTTACGTATAAATGTTAATATTTTCCTCTAGACATTAGAATCGCGCAAACTTTACGTGCATCTAACTAGTTGTACCAACCATCTACATATTTTCAATCAATTGCCGCGTAAAAATTTCGTGCATAATCGTCGTTTGCGAAGAGATCGTCGATTACGTATAAATGTTAATATTTCCTTCTAGACATAGAATCGCGCAAACTTTACGTGCATCTAACTAGGTAGTACCAACTATCGACAATTTTCAATCATTGCCGCGTGAAAAATTTTCGGTAGTATATCGTTTCAGAAATCATGCTTAATTTCATTATAACTGTTAATTATTCCCTTCTAGACATTAAGAATCGCGCCAACTTTACGTGCATACTAAACTAGGTTGGTACCAACCTATCCTACATATTTTAATTGATTGCCGCGTGAAAAATTTTCCGTGTAGTAAAATCGTCGTTTCTCGAAGAGATCAAGCGATTACGTATAATGTATAATTTTCCCTCTAACATTAGAATCGCGCAAAATTTTCGTGCTATAAACTAGGTTAGTACCAACCTATCCGACATATTTCAATCCATTGCGCGTGAAAAATTTCCGTGTAGTATATCGATTCAAAAAACAAGCATCAATTTCATATATCAATGTAATATTTTGCCTTCTAGACTTAATCGCGCCAAACTTTACGTGCATCTAAACTAGGTTTGAACACATATCCTACAATTTTTCAATCGAGCGCACGCGTAAAAAATTTTCCGTGCAGTAAATTTCGTTTCACGAAGAGATCAGTCGATTACGCTTAAATGTTATATTCCCTTCAGACATTAGAATCGCGCAAATTTACTGCAATAAAGAGGTTAGTACCAACCTAATCCGACATATTTAATCCATTGCCGGTGGAAAAAATTTTCTGTGTAGTATATCATCACGAAATCATGCTTAATTTCATTATACTGTAATATTTTCCCTTCTAGAAAAATAATCGCGCTAAACTTTACGTGGCTCTAAACTAGGTTTGTAACAACCTATCTACATATTTTCAATCGTTGCGCGTGAAAAATTTCGTGCAGTAATCGTCGTTTCACGAGAGATCAGTCGAATTTACGTATAATGTAATAATTTTCCTTCTAGACAATAGATCCGCGCAAACTTACGTGCACTAACTAGGTTAGTACCAACCTATCCGACATATTTTACCCATTGCCGCGTGAAAAATTTTCCGTGTAGTATTCGTTTCACGAATCATGCCTTAATTTATATATAATGTTATATTTCCCTTCTAGAACATTAGAATCGGCCAAACTTTACGTCATTAAAAAAACGGTTGGTACCAACTATCCTACATATTTTCAATCGATTGCCGCGTGAAAAAATTTCCGTGCAGTAAATCGTCGTTTCACGAGAGATCAGCGATTTACGTATAAATGTAATATTTCCCTTCTAGACATTAGAATCGCGCAAACTTTACGTGCATATAAAAAGGTAAGTACCACCTATCGACATATTTTCATCCATTGCCGCGCGAAAAAAATTTTTTCCGTGTAGTATTAATGATTCCACGAAATCATGCCTCAATTTCATATTACACTGTTAATATTTTGCTTCAGAAACATTAGAATCTGCGCAAACTTTACGTGCATCTAATACTAGGTTTGTTAACCACCTATCCTACATATTTTCATCGATTGCCGCCGTGAAAAAATTTCCGTGCAGTAAAATCGCGTTTCAACGAGAGATCAGTCGATTTAGTATAAATGTTTAATATTTTCCTTCTAGACATTAGACATCGCGCCCCAAACTTTACGTGCATCTAAACTAGGTTAGTAGAACCTATCGACAATAATTTCAATCATTGCCGGTGGAAAAAATTTTCTGTGTAAGTATCGATTCACGAAACATGCTTACATTTTCATATATAACTGTAATATTTCCTTTCTAGACATAGAATCGGCAACTTACGTGCATCTAAATAGGTTTGTACCAACCTACCTACATATTTCAATCGATTGCGCGTGAAAAAATTTTCCGTGCAGTAAAGTCGTCGTTTCGCGAAGAGATCAGTCGATTTACGTATAAGTTATATTTTCCCTTCTAGACATTAGAAATCCGCGCAACTTTACGTGCACTATAACTAGGGTTAGTACGCAACTAAATCCGACATATTTTCAATGCCATTGCCGCGTGAAAAGAATTTTACGTGTAGTTATATCGATCCCCGAAGATCATTGCCTTAATTTCATATATAACTGATAATTTTCCCTTCTAGACAATTAAATCGCGCGCAAACTTTAACGTGCAACTAAACTGGTTGGTACACATCCTCATATTTCCAACTCGATTGCGCGTGCAAAAAAATTTTCCGTGTCAGTAAATCGTTCCGTTTTCGAAGAGATCAGTCGATTTACGTATAGTTGAATATTTTCCCTTCTACGACATTAGGATCCGCCAAATTTTACTGCATATAAATATAGGTTAGTACTAACCTATGCGATCATATTTTCAATCCATTGCTGCGGTTTGAAAAAAAAAAAAATTTTTTTCCCCCGTGTTGTGATATCGTTTCACGAAATCATGCCTTAATTTCATTATAGTAACTGTTAATATTTTCCTCCTAGACATGAATCGCGCCAAACTTTACGTGCATCTAAAGTAGGTGGTAACCACTAATCCTACATATTTTCAATCGATTTGCGCGTGAAAAAATTTTCGTGTAAATCGTCGTTTCTTCGAAGAAGATCAGTCCGATTTTTACGTATAATGTTAATATTTCTCTTCTAGACTTAGAATCGCGCCAATTTCGTGCATATAACTAGGTTAGTAACAACCTATCCGCATTTGTTCAATCCTTCCGCCGGGGCGTGAAAAAATTTTCCGTGTTGTATTCGTTCACGAAATCCATGCCTTAATTTCAATATGACTGTTAATATTTTACCCTCTAGGACATAAGAAATCGCGCCAAACTTTACGTGCATCTAACACTAGGTTTGCGTAGCGCAACATATCCTACATATTTTCAATCGATTGCCGCGTGAAAATTTTCCGTGCAGAAATCGTCGTTTCCGAAGAGATCAGTCGATTACGTATAAATGTTAATATTTTTCCTTCTAGACATTAGAATCGCGCCAACACTTTACGTGGCATCAACCTAGGTTTGTACCAACCTATCGCTACATATTTTCAATTCAATTGCGCGTGAAAAATTTTGCGTGCAAGTAAATGTCGTTTTCGCGAAGAGATCAGTCGATGTTACGTATCAATTTAATATTTTTCCCTTCTAGACATTAGAAATCGCGCCAAACTTTACGTGCATTAACACTAGGTTAGTACGCCAAACCTATCCGACATATTTTCAATCCATGTTGCGCGTGAAAAAATTTTCCGTGTAGGTATATAGATTCAACGAAAATCATGCCTTAATTTATATATAACTGTTAATATTTTCCTTCCAGACATTAGAAATAGCGCCAACTTTACGTGCAACTAAACTATGTTGGTAACCAACCACCTATCTACCATTTTTCAATCGATTGCCGGCTGAAAAAATTTTCCGTGCAGTAAATCGTCGTTTCACGAGAGATCAGGTCGATTAAACTTATAAACTTTAATATTTTCCCTTTAGACATAAAGAATGCGCAGACTTTACGTGCACTAAACTAGGTTTTGACAACCTATCCTACATATTTATCGTTGCGCGTGAAAAATTTTCGTGCACAGTATCAATGTCGTTTCACGAGAGATCCAGTCGATTTTTACGTACTAAATGTTAATATTTTCCCTTCTAGACATTAGAATGCGCCAACACTTTAGTGATCTAAACAGGTTTGTACCAACGCTATCTACATATTTTTCAAATCAATTGCCGTGAAAAAATTTTGCGTGCAGTTAAATGTCGTTTCGCGAGAGATCAGTCGATTACGTATAAATGTTAATATTTTCCCTTCTAGCATTAGAATGCGCCAAACTTACGTGCATCTAAACTTAGGTTTAGTACACACCTATCCGAATATTTTCGAATCATTTGCCGCGTGAAAATTCTCCGTGTAGTATATCGTTTCACGAATCATTGCCTTAATTTCATCTATCACTTTAATATTCGCCTTCTAACGACATTAGATCGCGCCAAACTTTACGTGCATCTAAACTAGGTTGGTACAACACTATCCAACATATTTCAATTGATTGCGCGTGAAAAAATTTTCCGTGTAGTAAATCGTCGTTTCTCGAAGAGGCTCAGTCGATTTCCGTAAATGTTATTTCTCTTCTTATGACATGTAAGAATCGGCCCAACTTACGTGCACAAATTAAACTAGGTAGTACCCCAACTATCCGACATATTTTCAAATCATTGCCGGTGGAAAAATTTTTGTGTAGGTATATCGATTCAGAAAATCATGTTAATTTATATATAACTTTATATTTCCCTTTAGACATTAGAAGCGCTAACTTACGTGCACTTAATATAGGTTGTACCAACCTAC
>RXPK01004686.1:0-34370 GCA_004143645.1 Protaetia brevitarsis | reverse complement strand
CTGTTAGTTATAAGTTTATCTTTTATCTTAACAAAGGATTATGTCCCTTTATAATCAATAAACTGAAATTGTGGAATTCCGAAATGGAAGCAAACGTATTTTTCACTAAAACTTTTAGGAATTTTAATAAAAAGTCTTGGAATGAAATATGTACATCATTACGTTTGGCCTTAAGCCAATTTTTGCTCGTTTTAACACACATTATCCATCCAATAACTCAAACATTTACGCCGTTATATCCTCTATAATGATAGCACCATTATTACTTGCATCAAGCAAAAATTTTCCTGCTTTATCCACGCGAAAGAACTGTCAACAACTTTAACACGAAATCAAGTCTTTATTCGTGCAAATTCGCACGATTCCGTCTTAAACGCGGCAATTACAAGCGTTACTTAAAAATAGCCCTCAATTGCCGGCAGTAAATTTATTTTAATTTCCCCCCACGGCTCATAGTGTGGAGGGTATGAGTCGAGCAAGTCTTTGGGAGCGGTCGATTGTCAACACAGTTAATGCCTTATTACGACTTTATAGCGTTATGTGCGCGCGTACTCCGAGTCGAAGTGCTTCGTTTTATGTTTCATTTAGATGTTTTACGACTGTTAAATGAAAGTAACGAGGTTTCGTTACGTCGTAAGACTCATAATACTATCTCATATATAAGGGAAAACTATTACTGATTGAGGAGAGCTTTCCACTTACACGGATCTTTAATTGAACTGTTTGTGCCGTAATTGGTACTTAAATCACTCCATATTAAGGGGAAAACTAAGCAAGATGTGCCTTCTTTTATTATTTCAAATATACTGGCAGAAACATAAACCATAAATTACAAGACAAGATCTCGAGCAATGAAATTATGAAACTTTGGAAGCATGTAGATCACATATACGTATTGCTGTGGTTTGGCACCCCGGGGTTTGTAAATTCAGTGTTATTTCATTTTTAGAGATCAATCTTTGTCAATGCGTCGGGCAAATTCTCTCAGAATTAATTGTTATTTTTGGATAAGATTTTGTTAATTGATTTGATTGTTGGAATTATTTTAATTGTTCTGTTTAAATTTAAATTCATTCAGTTGTACATTTTGCGTTTACCAGTATTGTATATAGTTCATTGTAATATTCTAGTTTTTATTTTCTTTGCGATTCATGCGCTGCTTTGGCACGCAATTGTAAATTTTATATATATATATATATATATATATTATATATATATATTATATATATATATATATATATATATATATATTATATATTATATTATATATATATTGGTAATTAGCAGTAAACTGCAGAAAAATGTATCACACAATTACCACTATGGACAGACACGTGTTTCGCTTTTCCAAAGCTCTCAGTGCCCTCGGTGGTAACTGTGTGTAAACGCCAACGCGTATATATACTTAGATAGTGGAAAATGTATTGAATGAGAGTATTAAGTTATTAATAACTTAATACTCTCATTCAATATATTATATATTTATATATATATATATATATATTTATCCCACGCACTATTTTGCGTCCATGCATTGCCATTTTACATTACATTTTGCGTCCTCGACTATATTGCGTCCGTATACCGGACGCAAAATAGTTTCGCCTTTATAACGAGTAAACCGCAAGAAAAAAAAAATTGTCCGTACATGCCCGTTGGTCATGCCACCACCAATGCCAGGTTTTTTTTCATATTTTTATTCCAACCCGTTTAGTATCTAAGATGGAAAATAGGTGGAAGCAAAATAGTGCGTGCCCATAAGTAAATTCATGTATAATTTTAGTTCACAGAAAAGCCGATAGAGCCCAAAAATAATATACACATGCCGTATATTTTTATTACATATCGCGCATTATTTTGCGTCCTTCTACTTGGCAACGTCGCACACATATAGAAGAACCGATGAGTTCAGTGATTGTAAATCAGTAGGCATATGTATGACACAATTTAAAAAAAAATGTTAGAAGTGTTTCTTTTCATTTGACTAAGTGAATACAATTGTGAAGCATTTGAACAAAGTGTCCGGTTTAGTAAGAACGTGCCCGTGACTTTTTTTTATAGATGTTTTCCATTACAAAATGTAATATTTACCAGAAATTTATAATTATTTAAACGTATATTACCGTTTCTCTTCCCAGTATTACTTTTTTTAATACCTCTACATAATTTTTCAGTTGAGGGTTTCTCCATTACTTTATTTAGTTCAATAGAATGTCATGGATATCTGCCATTATTGTTTTTTTTGTTAGAAACTTAAAAATTACAAAATCCAATTTAGTCACAACGATATCTTTAAGTTACAGTAAACAAATTCCAGAAAATGGATATCATAATGACAGATTTAACCTCTTGCACTAAAAGTCTCGGCTATGTACAGACCATATAACAGATCAATTAGAATCAAAAACACAACTTCAATCTCAGAACCACTTTGCCAAAAGGGAAAGTGAAATCGGCCATACTTTGTTTAACAATTTCTCTCAATTGATTATGATATGGTATATCAGAAGTAACAAGTACGGAAGAACTACAAAAGCTTGAAGTATACCTGGCGCCTCCACCAAAAAAAACATGTCATCGGTCTTGCTTATCCAATAAGTAGAGTAATCAACATTTAAAATAGATTTTCAGTTCAAATATTCAAAAACTTGCATTTAGCTTGGGTATCTGATTCTGGGATGATACTAAACTCTGAGAAATGCTTCTTCATTAAAAGCACACACTTTTTTACCTTTGCTATTACATTTGTCGTTATATCAATTAAACAATAATAAAGTGTTTTCTTGCATCGACCTCAACCGACACATAGATTAAGTTTGGGTTAGGGTTAAGGTGGCCGACGGACAAACTTCAGCCCAACCGTTTCGGATCTATGCGGTCACCTTTTTTTCTAGGAGACGCACTCAATTTTGCCGTCTCAATTAGGTCTACTGGGTTTTCTCCCTCCTCCTGACAAAATATGCAAATAGCATCATCTGCCGGCCAATGTTGTACATATGCCCGTTTAGTTTGCAATGACCAGTCAGCAGAACCTACTACAATTTGACAGTCTTCCTGTCTTTTACTCAGTATGTCTCTAGTAAATTCACACCTTTGGTCCTTTAGAAATACTTTTGCCTGTCTTTCTCCTGCCTCACTTTTTCCACTATTCTCTGGACTCATCAGTGCGTCTAGTTCATAGCTTTTAGTCTGTAGCTCAGATGAGAGGAATTGTTATTGTTTATATAATATCTCAATTGTTAATTTTTAATACGCTTTATGTACATATATGTGATCCCTGTAGGTGTATCATGATGGTCATATTCATTCATTCTTCATTCATAAAGTTAGGGTGGGCACTAATGTCCGGCGCACTTGAGCATAGGTGGCTCATTGTACCATCCTATTAATTCTCTTATTCCACTCGAGCAGCTTGGTGTTCTCTATAAAGACACAGTATTCGCCCAGTGGGATCTTGAGAATCTTCGAGGGCCCAATACATCTCTCCCGACAATATTTTCTGCCTGAGTACCTTCAGTTCCTCACATGTGCAGATTACTTGTAAACTCGTTTCCTTCTGTAGTTCGCATCTTCGTACACCACGGTTTGCTTACCCGCTCTGTGTTCTATAGATGCTTTTTCAGGGGACAGTGTTCAGTTACCAAACCGAGTAATGGTTTTAACTTCTTCCTATGGCGCCTGAGATAGGTTAATCAAAGAAACTAATATCCCCATCCCCTATCAGCGCTTTGGTATAATTGACCTTCGGTCGACCTCAATTTCTTTGTATTTTCTTTATCCAACCAGGTTCAGATCTTCCTTCTTGCGGAACCTTAGTAATGTCACATACGGGCTCTGAACCCATGAAGAGTCTCTTAGAGCCCTCCTTGGTTAGTTCGTCGGCTTTTACATTGACCTTTATATAGTCATATCCCGGCACCCAATCAGAAACACCGTTGTTAGTCTCGTTGCCAGTGCATGAAGGATTGTTTGCTAACTCTAACTAGTTTTGACCTAGTTACGGGGTTCGAGACTGCCGTAATGACAGCCTGGCGTCCTGGGCTCTCAGTCATTGTATTAATTTTCTTTCTCATGTAGCCCCTTTTGCAAACATTTCTGCAAAGGCTGCAAGGGCAAATACCTCTGCCTGAAAGACCGTCGTATGTTTCCCCAGCTTATGGATATCCTTTGATTAGGACTGGGCCAGAAATACCGGCTCCTGTGCCCTGGCTGCGCCCTGGTCTCTGTTCGGTATGGAGATTTTCACCTTTCTAGTGAAGATAATTTGGGGTGCCATGCTGTTTGTGAGCAATTTGCAGCAGTGGCGTGTCCAGCAAGTGTGCCCTCCCACCCTGAAGTTGGGAGCCACAAAGTTGTTGGCTTTCAGTCTAAAGATCGCATTCATTGCCTCCGCTCTCACATAAAGCTGCAGCGGGGCAGGCCTACAATGATCTCCAAAGAGGCGGTCTCTGTGCTGTTAATTGCACCAGTGATTCCCAGCAATGCCTGCCTCTGGACAGCGGTTAGCAGTTTCACTGCGGAGAGACACTTCTATCCTCCTCCACCAGACTACTGCCTCGTATGTTATCGCTTGGTCTTATCACGGCAGTATATAGCCAATGCATCACCCTTGGCTTTAATCCCTAGGTTTTGCCAGCAACATTTCCTGCAGTGCCAAAATAGTTGCATAGCCCTGCGCGTTGTTTTGATTAAATGTTTTTCCAGCTTAGTTTCGCATTGAGGGTTACACCGAGATACTTTACTTCCTTGGTTAATGTAACCCCCTGCTCAAACAATCTAACGCCGCCTAGGTCATTGAGTTTCCTCATGTTGGTAAAGGCAACCAACTTGTTTTTGTGTGGATTAACTGAGAGTCCTTGTGTAAGACACTATTCCACCACTATTCGCAGTGCATTACGCATGATGCCCGCCACCACGCCTGGGAACTTCCCTCTAGCTATCATGACAATGTCATCAGCGTACACCTGCGTCCATATTCCTTTCGAGTCCTTTGGTATGCTCATTTGCAGAAGATGCAGAGAATATCTAACAAGTGCTCCTTCTGTAATGTTAGATGTATAATTTTTTTCCATAGTCTTCAGTATAAAAGATGTGAGATTAATTGGTCTGAATGATTTCAGATGGGTAGTATGTGTCCTTTCCAGTTTCGGAATGAACATAACACTAGTATCTCTCCAAGCCTTGGAATGTAGCCAAAAGCGTGGCTACCTCTAATGTTGGTCATAATAAATAAATAAATAATTTGCGATTTGATAATGCCAACAGAAGGACCAATTCTGACGAATGACCTTGACAAGCTCTGCCTGGAAAGATCATCCGCTCTCTCGTTTTCCTCACGTTCGAGTGGTTGGGAACCTAAGCCGATGTTGATCGGGTACCCACCTCATTTAGGGCGCTTGCACAGTCCCAAATCAACTTTGACTCAGCACTTACGGAACTAACGTCTTAAGTGAGGGCTGGTTTATTTCTCTACACAATGATGAATTGCAACAACCTCCGCCTAAACTATACCGTTGTATCTCTGGTGAAGCTTACCGTAGAGTCTTCTACGCTTCTTTACATATATTCCAGCTCCTATGCCGTAGCCTGTTCCAGAGGCGTCCTCTATACTATTTCGAGCCGCTCTCACTGGAGTGCCTTTTCGATCCTTCTTATCTCGTATTATAATCTGATATTTTCTATCAAGTTGAATTTTGAAACATGACATGCATAGCATCCCCACAAAGAGTGACTCCTTAAGTTATTTCAATAGTTAACGTTGTGCGATTTACTTATCACTGCTTGAATATGCTATATACTATAGACCGGCAGTTCCTTGTGCGTAAATAGATAGCGGATGATATGGATGTACAATTTTGGCTTAAAACAATTTTTTTTTGTATATTGATGAATTTAAGAACGATAGATATTAGTATTGCAGAAATCACCAGATATCGAAACCGGTTAATCGATTTTCAGTAAAAAACACGATTTTAAAACCTGAGGTCAAAAAAAATGTGTGCATTTTGAAGTTAATTACGTATAAAATACCTGTCTTCCATTTTAAAAACGATTTTGTTTTGAAAACCGGTATTGGTTTCGAAACCAGTTTTACTGGTTTTCCGGTTAACTTTCTGATTTTAAAGCGATTAATTGCCACGTCCAAAACCGGTTTCACAATCAAACGGATTTCGATTCGCAGCACTAGTAGATATACAAAGAATAATGTAAAGATTTAAATAAAAACAAGCGTAAATTTCAGATAAATCAGCACTATTACTATATGTAGATCAAATAGATTAACTGATTGATTTGAGCACTGAATATAAATCATTTCCCATCCTTATCCGATAACACCACCTATTGTATTATTCCGTAGTTAGTGTATTTCTTTACATAAAGAGGTGCTAATTCCCTTAATTAGGCTTAGCAGCCTGTGTGGTACTTTTTCTGACAGATCAGCTTTTAAGTTGATTACTTCCCGCAATGGTAGTCTCTGCCATTCCAATGAAACGCATTCTCAAACAACGTGGTGGGTTACCTTCTCCTCCTTGTTGCATAGTCTACATACAGGCCCATCTTTAAAGACGCTTATTCTATGTGGGTACTATCTTAGGCAGCCGTATCATGTTCATAGATTCGGTACCGTTCCAAGCCACTCGGTTGTTAGCCAGCACATCTGTTGCTAAATGCCTAGATGGTTGCCTCATCATCCGATTGTTAGGTGTCTATCCTAACGCTGTTTCAGTGAACCTGGTATCTCTTTTGGATTGTTTAAGTTATCTCGAGAGCTGGGTCAGATCCAATGAATTTTACTGAAGAATCCTTGTTAGCGTTCGCAAGTTCGTTGCATGATATGCCCTTATGCCTTGGCACTCGCACCAAAGTAGCTTTATTGAGTTTAGTCAGTAGCTCAACATTACCAAGCAATTCCAAGTTAGTTTTGAGGTTACCTGATAGAATACTCCTTTAGAACGGTTCGATTGTCGGATAGGATATTGATCAGCTTTGCATACCAGTTTGGGTTTTGCTGTCCAACTATCACCTTTCAAGATAATCTTGAAGGGTTTGTCGAAGGAGATTTTGAGCGTCATTGTATCACTGCCTATTTTAAAGATACGGTTATGTTTAGTTAATCTGACATTCCTAGGAGTATCTATATGTTTCCATTCTTGCCGCCCCTTTAATGTAAACAAAAGGAGCAGATTTGACATCGTTTTCGCAGCAGATTATGCAGCTCCAGTGATGCACAACCAAGCTAATCTTTGTCTCTTTGCGAGTTTAATAATCGTCTTTGTCCACCAAATCAGGAAGCCATGGGGTTAACAAAAGACTTACGAGATGTCTATCCCCATATTGTTTCGAATTGTTGTAAAGGTAGTCATTAATGCCTTAATTTGTCATATGGTCAAGATGTTGATTCCAAGTTAGCCTCGAGTCAAGAACCAGTCCTAAGGATTTGGATTCTTGACTGAATGTATCTTTTCGTTATGAAGAGTGGGTGCTTTAGGTCACCCAGCTTTCTTCTTTTTGTGAAGGAAACTAGTGTAATTTTCACAGTTGAACCTTTAGTATTCCTTTACACACCACCCTTTTGTTGGTTTCAAAGCCCTCTACATGAGTTCTGAAATGATGCTTGTAAGAAGTTTGTAATTGACGATATTTTCTTGGCAGTTCTTCCAATTGCGAAATACTTCCAGGAAAGTACGTATATGTTGTTTCAATACTTTTGGTTCACAGGAAAATCAGTTCCAAGGTATTTACTTCGTACAATATTTTTCCAGATAAGCATAAAATGTGCTTTTAAAACCATAATTATTAGTAAAAAGTAATAAAATAAGACTATTTTTTTAACACTCATATTATGTTTCTATCAGCTTACACATATAAAATAATTCTTAAGCTTAAAAAAACGGTGCTAACCTGATTTTCAATTCAGTTAGCTATCAAATTAGACCAAAGTTCATACATTGTACTCGACTGGCGATATATACTTTATGTCGACTATTTTGCGTCCATCACGAAAGAACACAAAAATACAATTTTATATTGATTCTATATTACTCCTTAAATATGCTATATTGCTTCCTATATACGTTTATTTCGACCAACATGTGGCAACGTGGCGGACGCATTATACTTACAACTTTATACAAAAAAATATACATCGGACGCAAAATAGTTAGCAATTTGTCTGAAAATATACGCAGTGGACGCAAAATAGATAGGCAAATGTAAGGAAGCAAAAAAGTGCGTAGAATAAAAAATCGTATAATTTCATTTTAAAGCTACAGCGATAAAAAGTGATCGGCGTTATCCATTTTTCCCGCGGTTCAATATACGTCACTAAAATTCTTCTAACTACGCTCCTTCCTGGGGACGCACTACGACCGCGTTATGAAAGGAAGCAAAATAGTTAGCGGATGTAAATATATATATATATAATATATAAATATAATATATATATATATGCGACGTGTTACCCAAAGCCGGCAGTTTCTTGAAAGATGCGGAGTAAGTACGTGTTTTTTATTTTCATTGCTGCCATTTTTGGTAATCTCATTTTTATTTAAAAATGTTGTTCGTTTATTTTGAAATTTTATTCATCCTTCAACGGAACTCTTTATAATAATTGCTGATGTATTTAATTGTGTACACAAGTAGTGATTAAGATCCGTTATTAATAATTTGATCTAGAAGATATTGTTTTTTTTTAGTTTAAAGAGTTTAATTTTCCGTTTCTTAGTTTTCAAATTAGTTTTCTTTGTTAATCATCTCGGTTTAGGTAAAAAGAAGCTTTGTGCTTGTGATTAAAGTTCAATTTTGTATTTATACTTGTTTTGTCCACGTATAAATTAATTTAGTGTGTTGTAATTTTGAGACCACGTGGATTTTTTGTGAAATAGGATTTTCTTCTAGAACAAATTTGTCTTTTGCTTTGTTTATAAATAATAATAATAATAATAATAATAATAATAATAATAATAATAATAATAATAATAATAATGTTTATTGTCTTTAGTCATAAACAACATAGACATTGTCAATATTATAAATACAATAAAATCAGAAATACAAAAATAAGTAAAAAAAACATATAAATGTAGAAAACAAAAGACAACAGTAAAAGCAGAACCATTACCCGTCATGTCAAGTACTCATCAACACTATAAAATGAATGCTCATGAATATAGGCTTTCAATAGCTGTTTAAACGAATTAAAAGTACTAACCATCTTTATATGTCTTGACAGCGCGTTGAAGTAAACAGCACACCTGTAGTATGGGCCCCGCTCCAACAAAGTTGTTCTGTGAATCGGCACACTGACATGACTATGAGAACGAGTTCTCATGTTGCTATATACATCGGCGTTTTTAATAAAGTAATTTTCGTTGCGCTTATAAAATATTAATAATTCATATAAATAGAGTGACCACAAAGGCAAAATCTTCAACTGCTTGAGTATAGGACGACATGAGGTCATGGAGGACGCAGCTACCATACACCACAAAATCTTTTTTTGATATTAAAAAAGCTTGCTCGCACAACTAACCGAACCCCAAAAAATGAGTCCATATCTCAATCGTGACTCCACGTACGAAAAATAAAACATTCGCAAAGTGCCAACATCTACGGTGCTTCTCAAATTCCTAACTCCATAATACGCTGAGCACAGTTTACTTAAAAGTGAGGTACAATGTTGCTCAAATTTGAGAACACAATCCACAGTCAATCCCAGGAACCCAACATTACCGCCAGTGGAAATTGACTTGCCATCATGCTGATGTAGCAACTACTACTTATACTGGAGCTAGCACAAAACTGTAGCATGCTTGTTTTGTCGCGTTGGCACTAGCCCATTTTCGCAACACCACGCACACATATTCGATAAGACAGCATTTGCGCGAACAGACGCTAAATGTACAGTCGAATCAGCAACAACGCAACTTGTATCATCAGCATACTGTGACAATGAACACGATGGTAAAGACAAGCACAAGTCATTTACATATAAAATAAACAGAGTAGGGCCAAGTATAGAGCCCTGCGGGACACCAAAACAATGTTTATAGCCGGAGAAAAGATGTTTTTTTCAAATTATCAACACAAACTTGAATTGTATGTGTGATTGACGATTAGTAAGATATGACTTGAATAAATCATACACAACGCACGCACTCCATAAGCCCACATCTTTAATAGCAAAATTCTTATAATCTACCGTGTCGAATGCTTTTGACAAATCAAAAAACATGCCAACTACAGTGTTACCCGCGTCTACCTCCCCGTATACACGATCTAAACAGTGATATATCGCATCACATGTTGATTTACCTTGTATGAAGCCAAATTGAGTATTAGAAATTATATTTTTCTCTACAAGATAATCAACCAAACGTATATTTATGATTTAAGAGGATTTGGAATTGTCCTCTAGTAAATGTAGAGTCTAATGCAGTTTTGTTTTTGGCCAGAATCTTAAATTCATGGTTTATTTCTGCATCATTGTAGTATTGGATTTAATTTTAAAAACTAACAATAAATTAGTGACTTAACATACATTATAAATTATTTATATTGTGATGCTACGGGTACCACAAAGATCCGTATAAAAAATATTTTTTATTAATAAAATAATACTCCATTTAAATTATTAAAATCTAATTTTAATCATCTCGCTGTCATCTATATTCATTAATTTTAAAACATAAATATATCCTTCTTAATACCAGATGACAGGCGGGGGAAGAAATTTTAACTACAACAGTCTAGAGGACGCGCTAGCAGTAAAGAAAGTACGAATAGGCAAATATTATTATAATATTAGTACTACCGTGACGCTTGGGGGTCGTCGCTCCATGTCTTCTACTCAGATAATCAATGTTAATTCAAAGCAAAATATTGTGCATGAGACTTTGCTACCATGTTTAGCAAATTAATTGCAAATCTAGGGTCTACAAATCTTCGATTATTAATGCAATCGAAGGTACAGCGTACTGAAATAGTAATTAAAAGTTTTTTTGCAAACAATTCTGAATTACGCATTGTTGAAACGCAATAATTTTGGTTGTATAAATAATTGAAGATTTGTGGAGCTTCAATTCGCATTAATTGTTAAAGATGGTACATTAAATTACAATCGACTCTGAACGATAAAGAAAACATTTAAATGCAAACAAATATAGTTTTAATTTAATAAATAGCTCTAAATGTAAAGCAGTTGTGAAAACAACGTAAATAAGATATAAATATCTCAGGTACGTAAAATGGTTCGCTTAGGTAGTAACAAATATGTTTTGAATTTGTAATTCCAAGTTTTGCAATATGAATTCAACAAAGCATAGAAAATTTATCCGTGTAATTCTAAGCTTAATTGACGGGTAAAACAGTATGTGCAACATCTGATGGTAAAAATTACTGGGTATTCGATTTGTGCCGTGAATGCATATTAACTAGTAAAATTGGAACTGCCAGCTTATAAAAGTTTTCGAGAAGTGCTCGCAAACTAGTCGGCGGTTATATACAAAATTACATTTGAAAACTTATATTATAAATTACTACATTTAATTAACAATCTTAAAAATATTACTGTGCAAAGAGTATGCAACCTCCCATACAAGCAGCAAACACCTTTCAGGAACTACGTCGTCACCTACACAGCAAACCTGGGACGAGATCCCTCAAGATGCTGTTAAGCATCTCATTTGGTTGATAAATTTTTGCCACAAATTCAGCTTTGTGGCTCAGCTACTTCAAGGCGTTGCAATTTTTTTTGGCATGCTGTTTATAACGCAACCGCATATAATCTATGCTTTACTCCTACATAATGTCCATAAGGCTGACGTTTGCCTATAGAGGTCTCGTTTTAGATGCGTCGCTGTAACATACATACCCTCCCTGTAGCAACTGTATTACAATCAACTATATAGTACCCGCTAGACGCTGCTTTTAAGTCATAATCATAATTTCTATAACACTTGTGCTGAGCATAAAATCCATTAATATCTTCCTTAGTCCCTGAAAGTGCCTCGTAATCGGACTTATACTGTTCCCTTGCAGCGTTGTTGTCCGGAAATATGTAGGCAAATGAAATCCGAGCATAATCTTGGGCAAATTAGATTCTCCAATGTCGTAACAAAAGCTTGGCGCGTGAGATCGTAACGCCTGCTTGTTACCTTCGCCAGGGTTACAGTATCCTAGTTTTTTTTTTTATAAATACCGGTAGATGTTTCATACAGTGTCGTAACATCTTTCTCAAATTAAATGCGAATCTAAGCTCAACAAATCTTCGATCGCTGATGCAACCGAAACTACAAGTATTCTATACCTAGCGATATGTAATTCAGCATTTTTCCCCAATCATTTTTAATTAACATTAAGTGTACTCTATTTTGGGTTGCATAAATAATCTAGAATTTATTGGGCTTAGATTCTTATTTAATTTGAGAAGGATAGTACATATATAGGCAGTGGCGGTTTCTGTATAGGAGCACATGAACACGTGAACCCCCTAAACAAATCGTCGATCACAAACTAATAAAATCTATTACTCGATCTTAATATATTCGGGAAATATAACGCAGCGAAACGAATAAACGACGCGATGTTCCTTTCTATACACATGTATAGACGACAGCGGAGCACGTGCGCCGAGTAGGCGGGACTACGTTGATTTTATCCAATGCCTAGCCGCATAAAGGACGTAGCGGAGGTGGGGAGGGATACGGCAGATTCCATATGAACGGTGCACAAATTGAGTGTGCTCCTGTGCTCGCTTTCGTTGCGTTCTCGGGTCACGCTAACAAATCGATCGACATCAACGTTCAGATGTCGTGTTTTACGGATAAACTATATTATATATGTTTGTTTATGAATGACTCACCGTTCACAGGTCGTAACTACCATAAGAACTAATACTGTTTGTTGGTGACAGTTTTATAATGAAACCAAGGGTGCGTAATTATTTTAATTTATTAAATAACATACTGCTGTAGTTTTTTATTTTAAAAAAAAACAATTATCTGAATAAATTTCTTAATTTAATGTTATTTTCATTTGAAAGTTGTTTTGATATATTAGGATAACGGTGTATTTCTTTATACTTTAAGTTTTAACAGAATTTTCATGACTATATATAACATTATATTATTTATTTCACTATTGCTATATTTTTCTGTATTGAACGGATTTGTTTCCAGGTTATTTGTTTGTTTTCTAGCTCCCTGCTTCGTACGTGCGAGCGAGAGAGCCAGTGTGATATAGATATCAGGGTGGCTCACATGTGTTGTTTTCTTTTGCTTGAAATTTAAAAATTTTAATATATTAATCTATTAATTTGTTGCTAATATTAAGCCAGTGCTCAATATTTAATCACACTCGTACAGTTTGGATGAGTAATTAATACAGGTCTGTATTAAATTTAATTTTATATTTTAGTTTTAGGTATAAGAAGATTTTCAAAGAATTGTAGATGACAAAAGTTGATATAATTAACACAATAATCATGGTTGTAACAATTTAAATACTTAGTGTTAATTTATAAATATTTTAAATTTAACTTTGTAAAAAAAGGAAATTAGACAATATATTTGTTAAAAGAAAAACTATCTATTTTATTTAAAACACTGATTTAAATTTTCGTTTAAGGTACTTCATCTTCAGCAATACGTTTATTAAACTCGCGCACATAAAATCACAAACTTAAACTCGTAAATCTTTAACTGTTCCTAAAAAACGTATTAAAAAATGAATTGATTTTTTTAGAAAAACAAAAATAAATTGGCAACAGCGCAGCTGCAGTTAAAAACTACGCCGCATCGTTAAATCCCTCTGCAAAAAGCCGACAAAGCAAAGCCGCCACTAATGCGCTTTGATGCAGCCGACAAACAAAAAAGAATATATATAGCACGTAAAAAAAGTAATGAAATGAAATATACAGTACGTAAAAAAAGATAATGAAATGCACACAAAACAAACAAACTAGTATGGTAAGTAAACACTAAACAATATATAAATAAGAACTATGGATGCGAACAGTTTTACTGTACAATATTTGCAAGACAATTTTAATTCGTTTAGTTATAAACAAAAAATTCAAGTTAAAAGTATGGGCAGACCAAAACCAGAACTTAATTTGACGCAAACTACAAAGGGCAAATTTAGAGACTTTACAAGAAAATTTAATGACATGTACGAAAAAAATGATTGGATTTTAGTTAAAAATGTGCATGTTCTTGATTTTGTGAACACCCTACGTTTCCGACCACGAGCCGCCACTGTATATAGGCCGCATCTTGTAGGAATTTTTTTTTTTTTATTATTAATTTCACTTGAATTTTGAGACTGTCGAAAATGCCAAATTTTAAATGAACCTAAGTAATCGTATAATATGTGTGATTCTCTATGTACCTAAACAAAGTTATTTCCACTATACAACGTAGTAGATACTGTTTATTTATCTGTTACATCTTGCATATATCGAAACGTGTCCACGCGAAGCTAAATGCGTGTGGCAAACGGGATTCCGTGCCAAATGCACTCTCTTTTGCCTGCGTTTTCATTTTTTGTCTCGGTATAAGTGGGTCTAGGTTTTCGGAATCGGGAGGACTTTTATTTTCGGGATCAAAATATCTAAAAGTGTCCCCAACATATTTGCTAACTGCACGGATAGTTCAAGGTCGCAGAGTGGACAGGTATATTTACGATATCATCTCTAAAAATGTTTTCTATGCGCGCATCATATCTATGAATCTAAATGACGTTAGTAAAAGCTTTTGATCGCGTTGACCGCGATATATAACTCAATAAATTTAAATCTTATAATTTTAACCGGCTTCCTCGAAATTATTTTGAGTCGTATCACATAAATCGATATCAGGTGATGCACATCTTCCCATTCAGTTTTGTATCCCTCAAGATACTATATTGAGGTTAGTACTATTTTTAATATACAGTGACGGCAACAAAGATTGAAGCGTTCTAGTTCTATATTTGTTTCCTTTTTTATCAAAAATACTCTCTAGTTAGACCATTACCCATAATGCAACTAATGCAATTGAATTTTCTGTAGCTGTCATTATTGTCGTTTTATTTGTTTATATTTTCGTCCTCGATATTTTATGTTTGCTTATACCTTTGTCGTAAAAAAAGTATTCGTTTTTTTTTCCAAAAATGTTGTCTACAACGCTTCAATGTTTACGATTAAGCAGAATTCTTTTCTTTTGGAAGCATACTTCCGTGGAGCATTTCGTAGAGAAGATGGTACTTGGGAATATATGAGTACATTCTGCAGTTTTGAAATGAAGGTGTAGAATTTGGTCAAACTGGTCGACAGCATATTCGTCGTATTGTGCAATGTTTCAGACAAATAGATAGTGTGTTCAAAGGAAAATTCTCTGGAAGAAATACAGCTCTTAGCAATAAAACTGTGGAAGACATACAAGTCAGAATGCTGAACAGCCCGAAGAAACATATACGATAGTTATCGCAACAAACAGGTATTTCATATGAATCAGTATTTACCATATGTAACTAAGTACATATGTTTTTTAGAGGTATCATATGGTTCCTGTCGAAAGGTACTAAAAAAAAAATTAACTAGCTCAGTGGATAAAAATAAAGGGCGCAAAAGAATACTTAACTTCAGGGTTACCCTCACCATAAAACCTATCATGAAAAGTAAAATGTGGGCGTTTGAAAATTTTGACTTTGTTTAATTACTCTAACAATTGAAATGGTTGATACAAAAATAAAAGAACAAAAATTTTGAATGACGTTAACAATCATTAAATTTATTTTTATAAAAAAAAAAAAAAACATTTAATTACAATTAACACAGGAAAAATTAAAACTTGGACTGAGAGTCCTAGCCAAAATCAAAACATGCTTGAATCTAATTTACTAAAGGACAATTCAAATCCTTTAACAAAGCAAAGAGGTAAATTTGTTCTAGAAGAAAATCCTATTTCACAAAAAATCCACGTGGTTACAAAATTTATAAACAACCTAAATTAATTTAAACGTGGACAAAACAAGTAAATTATAAAAATTTAAATTAAACACAAGCACAATGCTTCTTTTCACTTACACAGTGGTGATTAACTAAAAAAAACTAATTTGAAAACTAAGAAACGGAAAATTTAAACTCTTTACACAAAAAAAACAGCCTTCTAGAACAAAATATATAATAACAGATCTTATAACTAAATTGTGTACATAAAAATTACAATAACTCTTATTATAAAACAGAGTTCCTTGATTAATGAGATAACGTTCAATTTAACGGAACAAAATTTAAAAAATAAAAATGAAATACCAAAAAATGCAGCAATAAAATAAAAATTAAATGTACTTACACGCAATCTTTCAAGGAACTGAGCTCCAGGGGCCCAAACATCGCATACATATAACAAACAGATGCGTGCCAAGGCAGCGCATAAATGCAAAGATCATAGAAGAAAGAATTCTTCTAGGAGGGAGATAAACTACATGATCAAATATTTTTATTTGATAATAATTATAAAAGAGTGAAACAATTTCAACTGAACATTTAAATAAACAAATTAAACAATCAAATCAAATCAATTAGCAAAATCTTACATAAAAATAAAATATTAAAATTGTGGAAACTCTATCGCAACATTGATAAAGATAATTTGGTATGAATAAGAATACAAATTTGAATTTTCGAAATCCGGGGTGCCAGACCACAGCAATATGCATCCATATAAGATTTCAGTTGTGCAAGAACTGTTACCGGTTGATTATGAAAGACGTGTCCAGTACTGTCATTGGTTCAACCGACATTTATATAATAACGATATGCTGGATATCACATTTTTCAGTGACGAAGCATGGTTCCACCTTTCAGTATCACCTGAAGTTTTAATCAAAGTCTTCGACGATATGAAAAGAAGAGTTGATACCTGCCTGGAAAGAAATAGTGAACATTTTCAACACCTTTTATAATAATTATCATGTGTTATTCATCATACATTATTGTTTAATTAATGAATTATTTGCCACATAATTTATTTGTTGTAATAATAACTTATAAGTTGATTTTAAAAATAAAAATATCCTGTAATACCATAAATTGTTATTCTTATTTCAGTGTCTTAGTTTAAACAATTGTCAAGTTTAACTTCAGATCAGTTTTTTATTTGCGAACGAAATTTAAATTATATTACACGTTTTTACACGTCAATATTTTCATATGTTACTATAATGAGAGGTTATGTCGATTAATATTTCTAGTTAACCTATGTTTGTTCCTTTGTTCAATCATGACGCGCTTCAATCTTTGTTGTTCTCAGTGTACATTAATGACTTTTTGCAGAACATGTTTGTAGATAAAAATAAATTATTTGCAGATGATAATACCATATTGGTTTGTCTGCAATGCCTTAGTCACAGTATATACCCTATCCAGTAGTTTCACATCGCCGGTAACACGGGTTTCAAACATGGCGCCCCCAGGAAATTCGCGGTGTCGCACATGTGGATGAAATTGTAACTAAAACTATTTGAATTTGTTTACAAGCAAAACTCTAACCTACAAAGCCGTTCCATTCTGTCATTTTATTATAGAAGTGACAGATGTTGTGCAATTTTCTGTCAATTGTCAGTCTGTTTGAGTATATAGGTTATTTTTGTACCCACTTTGCAATTATTAGTTGGAAATATAGCCGCCAAACGCCATCGCGAATTTTCTTAAATTGATAGACAAAACATCAAAGGCGCCGACACTTAGTGAAACTACTCGATAAGGTTTTATACTGTGCCTTAGTTAAATCATGTTCAACCTGCACTTGAGAACAAGACGGTATGAAAGATATTTCGAGTATCAATAACCTAGCAACTGTCAAATAATTGGGTATTTTGCTTGATCCCAAATTAACCTCATGTGAATTATGCTAAGAGTAGACTTGTAAGGTTTACCTTTCTTTTGAAAAGCCTATCTTCTGCAGTATTTAAAAATGTTATAAAGTCTGCGTACTTTTCGTTATTTCACTCGGTGATGCCATATGCGTTGTTGTTATGGGGACACTGTTCTTCATGGCGCATGGTCTTTGGTTTGCAGAGAAGGGCAGTGTGATTTACCGTATCGCTCCCATTGTCGCTAAACTTTTAAAAACTTTAGAAATTTAAAATTACCATCACAATCTGTTTTCGATTTTGTTTTATATATTAAAAATAACATTCATAATTATGGAACGAATTGATAGAATAAAAAATCTTTTAAGCCTTAATATAGTCGTTTATAGTATGATGCTCGTTGACAATATTGAGTGGTGGGGCCAATCATAAGTCAACTCTCTCCCTCTCCTCTGTCCTCTCCCTTTCCCCTCGCCCCAATTTTAATAATTTTACAAAAGTTTGAATTAGTTTAGCAATTTATTACCTCGTTTATTGCTAACTAAAATTATACAGACACCGACGCCATTTTAAAATAAAAAATACATTAAGTTCTTATCGGGCATACTTATCTACCTAAATATAAATACTAACGTATTTTCTTCGGAATTACATATATTTAAATATAGTTTTTAAATTGCACGTACATGGTCCACTTGTTTACATTCTCCTACTTAACTAAGGCAAGTTATTCAGGTGTTTTCGTGATTTTATGTCGACGAAAACATAACACAACACAGAGCACATAACTTATTTAAGCGCAAAGGAAAATTTAATAGATATTCTAAGCGTAAGCGGACGTATTTCTTACGAAGAATGGGAAACACAATTTTTTATTTTCTTTGTTTCTTTACTTAAGCAAATTGCTTGTTTTTGCACTATTTTTTTTATTTATGTATTTTTTTATGTATTTTTCAGGAATAACTTCCTTATTATATTTATTATTTCATTTTCATAATTTTTACCGCAAGAAAGGTATGAGCGGTAGTTTATTTTGAAATGCAATAGTTATTAATTTGTTTTATTGTCATCCTAGAATAATACTACACTTTATTACTAAAATTAATAAATATTAAATATTCTTACACACAATTTTTATTACAGGGAAGTGTCGAAACCGAAGTCCATGTGCTTCAGCCATCTACATGTTTCTATGTTCAATACGCGATCATCGGTGGCCGTCTGACTCACACGCTTGCTTTAGATTTCCTTACCGTGATAGTGGGAGACAGCCTTAGTTTCGAATACATTCAAAAGTAAATAAAAAGAAATCTGATTGAACAGATCTTTTACTCTGAAGAGGAATATTTAGATTTCTCTAATCATTACACCCGATTATGTTTTAACTTAGTAAATATATTTTGGACAATGATTTAATTATCTGTGATGTAACTTCATGTAAATTTAGTAATGAACCTAGGCATTTCACATATTAAATGTATGTATGTTTTTCTTGACGTGTATAAATACTTTTTATATACCAGCACCAATAAATTGTTTGTTTATTTATTTATCTACGAAATACGGCGTATGAACCTTAAACGATTACTAAAACTAAAAAGGTACTGTGAACGAATGGATATTCAATGTATTGGTTCCTAGGTTTCTAGATTAATTTAACAACAAAAGCTATAAAAGCTTCGAAATTTTTAAAATTTTTCTTGCATAAAGTCGACGTTTGCTTACAGAGATCTCGTTTTAGACGATCGTCGCTATAGATCAAATTTAGTTTCCATGTAATTTAAAATTGTCGAATCTCAAACGAACATTATGAATAACCAAAAGATATCAGCGTCCATTCTTTATCATACCTCCTCATTGCCCATTACAGGTAGGTACTCTTTCTTTGTACATGATTGAATCTGTACGCGATCAATATTCATTCAATTAACTCTCGAAATCACTTCAGGTCAGAGAACCAATTACTCCGGGCTCCCGCGGAGTTTGCCAGTCTGCCTGCATCGAATCACAAAGAAGTTATCGATCAAAAAGTTCGTCCCGGGACGAAACGGCCACCTATTTCACTTACGGGAGAATGAATTCTTCAAATATAAAGCTATATATACGACTTTTGGGAAACTTTATTTGTTACTTACGCTACATCGAACCGGGCAAATAGATCTTTGTACCCGTTGATGTCGGAAGATACCGTGATGGTAGTAAGTTTTAAAAGACGTAAAGAGTGGGAGTATACTGCTGTATTTCGCTATCTACAGAGTGTCTCAGATCATGTGATGTGCAATCTAGTTCCATTGGTTCGAAAATTGGTTGATAAAAATCTATATGAAAGTGTCATATGTGAAATGTCAAAGTACCAACAGCATATTTGTTCGCATAAAGTGAAACTTCTGTACTTTCTAACTTCTAATGTACGGAAATAATTTATTTCTCCTTCCTTACTTCGACTAACAGAGCCACAGACGACCTGAAGCAAAACTAAAACTTCTTTTTAGCGGGAACGTATTCACTCCAGAGGTTTTGTTACGGTTTTTTTTTGCTTGGCTTACCTCGAATTAGTTCTCCGCTAGTCTTTGCGACAAGCTTTTGTAACCCTATTTTCTTCTATTTCCATCCTCTACCTTCAGAGATGCTCCTACGTCTTGTATTTTCACAACGTAAACATTATCGTTTAATTTTTGGCTTTCAAATTGTATTTCTTCCCCCTGTTAGAGTGGCCTTGCTAGCATTTGTAATATCTTTTAATTCTCATTTACTTACAGATAGTTTCTTATACTTATAACGGGTCTCAGATTAATTTCTGGAATTGACAATTGGATGACATTTCTAGGTAAAGCTAGGACTGTTTGTTTTGGACATGTCGGTATTATCGGTTCCCCACGCATATATTTGTTTGATGAATGGACCTCCATGTCTTTATTCTTGTTTTAATTATCTGTCTTCTGATTGGTTGCGTGACGTACTCATTTCTTCCGCTTCCTGTTCCTTGTTGGTTGTTGTTTAGACGCGCTCTCACGAGTAAAGCTTCCTATCTTGGGAATTTTGGATATTTTCACACATCTGTGGATTTTATTGGAAGTTTGCTTGAAATAATCATTGGCCGTATCTTCGTTTGTGTTTGAAGTGGAAACTTCGTAATTATCACGGCGGATGAGCCCGATATTTTGGGATATAATTTGAGAACCACGCGTCTCCAACGCTATTTCTGTATCTTTCTTCTCTTCGTTGAAAAACCTTTATTTAAAATTATCGGCCTGTCATATACAGGGTGATTTATTCACCCCTAATGTAATCGAGTCAAATATTTAAGCTTTATTTTAGTTTTTTTTGTAACTGTAACGTTTTGTTAAATTTCAATTAACTCTTAGCGTAATAATTTTTTTTGCGTAACGGTGTGTGAACTGATTGCGTTGGCCAAAGCAAAAGTCCTACCGTAGAACTATCTGATATTTTTACAATATTTTAATTTATATTCATACTCGATAATAACGTTTAATAATATAGAGTATCACATATTTCTTTTCTGAATTTTATGTCAAAAACAATATTTTATTTTCTGAATTTTATGTCAAGGTTAACAACATTTTACTCCTTTATCTTTTTGTTAAATTTATTAATAAAATTTTAACTGTTTTGTCAGTAAAACCCATCTTTTTTTGTTTTATTTTGTTGTATGAGTTTTTTGCAAATCGCTTTACCCCTCGATTTTCATTTATCACCGTGGATTCCTGCTTATCTTGGGGGCATGACAGGGTAAATAATCCTAAGCAGGTGGGGACGAATTTTTTATATCCATCTTGGGTTTGTGTTACTATCAACCCACTCCCTCGCCGACGAGCCGGATGGCACCCTGTATGATTGCCGAATATCATCCCACCTATTCGAAGGTTTGTAAAGCGGAAGTGCATCACCTTTTCTGTTTCTATTTTGAATTCTTGCCTCGCGATTTTTGACGGTACTCTACCGTCACTTTCGGTGCCGGAAATTTAGGTAACAGTTTGTTCGTTGGTGTTATATCAATTAGGCTGGTATATAATTTATCTTTCTCAGATGTGTGAATAGTGGATCTTCTTATCTTCGCGTATCTGAGAAAGATAGTTGATAGCAGGAGCCAGTGAAGAAAGTGTAGCATCAACGAACAAATTTCAAGCTATAATAAATAAAAGCCTGTTCAGGGAACACTAGATGCATTTATATAAAAATAACAGCGAATTTGAAAATCAACAATGGACAAACAAACAATAAAAGAAAAATAGAAACATGTTCAAAGGATTTAAAACGAAAAACGGGTGTAACTAGCAATAAGTTTAATAGGTACTATGAACCAGGCAGAGGTATTCGCCCTTGCAGCCTGTACAGAAATGATTGCAAAAGGGAGCTACATGAGGAGGAAAATTAATATAATGGCTGACAGCCAGGCTGTCATCAAGGCAGTCTCGAACCCCATAACTAGGTCAAAACTAGTTAGAAACTGCAAAGAATCCCTTAATGCACTGGCACGAGACTACACGTTGTCTCTGATTTGGGTGCCGGGGCATGAGGATATAAAGGGCAATGTAATAGCCGACGAACTAGCCAAGGAGGGCTCTAAAAGACACTTCATGCGTCCAGAGCCCGTATGTGGGATTACTAAGGATTCCGCAAGAAGGGAGATCTGGACCTGGTTAGATAAAGAAAGTACAAAGAAATAGAGGTCGACTGAAGGTCAACTCCATACCAAAGCGCTAATAGGGGATGGGGATGCTAGATTCTCTGATAACCTACTTAAGCGTAGCAAGAAAGAAGCTAAAAGCATTACTAGTCTGGTAACTGGACATTGTCCCCTGAAAAAGCATCTATACAATACAGGTTGAGTAAGCGAACCGTGGTGCAGAAGATACGAACTACAGGAGGAAACGAGTCTACATGTGAGGAATTGAAGGTACTCAGGCAGAAATATTTCGGGAGAGATCTATTGGAGCCCTTGAAGGTTCTCCAGTTTCCACTGAGCAAGATATTGGGCTTTTTGAGAACACCAAGCTGCTGGAGTGGAAATAAGAGACTTAATAGGGATGGTACAATGAGCATCTAGCTCAAGTGCCCACCCTAACTTAATGAATAAATGAATAGGTACTATGAAACAATAAACATATGTTCACTCAGTGGCGGCTCGTGAGTATGAAAGAGGGTGGGCACAATATAAGAACTTGCCTATTTTTTGTACATAAAATCCATTCTCATATTTCTCATGCTGGAAAAGACGTCTATGACTTTGTTGAAAAAATGCGTTCAGTCGATGTTCTGATATTGTGCTCCTCAGAAAAGTTTTAATGCGTTTAAGGGTGGAAAAGCATCATTCACATTCTGCTGTCGACATGGGGGGTTGTACAAATAATATCCAACAGTTTACATGTTTCCGTCAAAACTTTTTTTAAGTTGTTGTGTGTTATGAATACTAAAAGCGGCAAAACACCACCTCCATCTACGTCACACATATCCTCGCGCTCATAAATTACTGAAAGCTCACTTTTTAAATTTACGCTATCCAACATAGGATAAGATTTCACATTTTTTTTATACACATAATTAATCCACGCAAAATATGACGATTTTTTCCACATCTTCGTTGTACTTAATTTATGTCGCAAATAAACACTGTCTAACTATTCACGTATGTCCACTTTGCCTAGAACATTAAAATCCACGCATGCATTCATGTGAGAAACGGAATTTTCGTGTTTCTTTGCCCTCTCTGTGATATGCTTTAAATCATTTAACCCTTGTTTATTCCACGCACTGACCTCTTTCTTAAAAATTAAACAGATAAAACAAAATAGTTTATTTGTTAGTGAACATCCGTACACCCACTCATATTTTTATTAAATACTCTATTGTAAGTTCGAGTTTTACTTGTGGAGGTGCAGTTTATTTGAAGATTAGGGATAGACCTTCCTTTTTCCTTAATTAAAAGTTTTTCCTCAAATAAGAGCGGGTTTTTGTTTTTAAGATTTTGCATTCAATTAAGTTCCATCATTAATAATAAACGTCACTTCAAGCCTTTGAAATCACACATGCGCGGTACGCGTTGAAAACGATGCAGTCTCAACGATTGCAAAACGTTAACTGGGGACACGGCATTACGTGCCCCGAAGCGACCGTATAAGCGCATATAGCGAAGATAAACGGAGCCGTCCGATTCTTACTCGAAATAGGTACATCGGAAATACTGCCTCGGAACATAATTCGCTTCGCATAGCGTTCGTTATCATTGTTATAAAAATACGTAAAAATAATAAAATAAAGTAATGCACTGAATTATATGCGAATTTCTTTCTGTGTTTATTTTGGTGGTTGGGCGGGCACGTGCCCTTGTGCCCTTTAGTGCCAGCCGCTACTGTATTCAATCATAATCCCACTGTTTATTCTTTAAAAATTGTAGAAGTGCAAATCAGCGTCTAAAATCACTTCATATACTATTCACACAATATTACCTCATTTTATTCCGACGGAATTTTCACCGAGAATTTATTACGTTAACTTATTTTCCCGTCGACACTTCGAAGCTGTGAAAGAATTTCATCGCCGTCCATCAACTCGAGCGACATACATATCTTCTAGGGGGGTGTCAATCAAATAGGTGCGGCAAACGCAAAATTTGCAGACCCATCGCGAGATCGACTAAACGTAAATATTCCCCTTTATTTCTGCGTCCACATTGATTTCGCATTGTCACGTTATTAAAAGGACATCTAGCGATCGATCCTTGCCCCACTTGTTCGCGCAAAAAAAGGAGCACCTGTTTCCGTAGGCGCTCCGACAAAAGACGAGGTCTTTAAAGCGAGGCTTCGTTACTGGGACGAAGAAAGAAATAATTGCAAAAACACTTAAGGTAGCGTAAAAAGCGTAACCACAAACACACATAAAGATCTTACGGGCGGTTCGCTTTGCTTCGTTCGAAAAGGGGACCGGAAAGGAAAATAACGGGACATTGCACAAATGTCTTTTGAGTTTAAGGGAAGACTTTTTACGGTCTCTCGCATCACTATGTCATTAAAATTTAAAATCGGTGGACGCGACCTCGGGTGTCCATATCAATTTTGTTCGCCCACGTGTGAGTTTCCGATGTAACCAGCGATAATAAGCAAATATTTGATCGCAGACTAATTAATGGGATCGGCGTATGATTATGTTTAGCAACGTTTGCGTTGGGAGGGACCAAATTTGTATTATACCCGTTTTGGAATGTCCGGTGTTAATATTTCGTTTAGGTAGGCTCGATATCCGAGTTAATTTTTCTAAAACGAAGTTTTGCCCACAAAATAAAATTAAACTGGTCAACAAATTTTCAGATTTATTTTGTCAGACGAGATAAAGTGGGTGAACTTGGTATTACTTTTTACACTTATTTCATATCTGTTTTCAGAATTTTTCTATCAGGCAGGGTGTCAGAGCGATAAAGCAATTTTGTGAAAGTATGTGTTATAATATGTCTATAAATCTATATGATTTTCGACTGTACTTTGCATCAGACACATCTCTCTTCAGCGTCCAGTAATAGTCTGCTAACATAGTAGGGCTCCATTTGCCTTGGTATCCTATTCTCATGACTAGAATGTCCTGGTGAAATCTTTCGCGATGCTCGTCACTGACTGCTCCAAGGTTTTTTTTGGGAAAAAGTCCAAGTGGGAATCAAGAAAGTGTATTTTTAGACTCATGTTGCAACCCATGGCTTTATATGAGGCCAGTAGTATTGTTAACAATCTCTACGTGGCTTTCGGCTTTATGATTTCCCAAGAAGCCGTCGCAAATCTCCTTAAAAGACAACCATGCTGCTTTTTCAATTCCATTTAGCGCATCAACAATTTTTTCATCTCGAATTAGCTGTCTGATCTGGGGTTCCCACAAAAATACCTTCATTTACCTTAGCATCACTGATCTTGGGGAACTTACTCCACATATATGTAAACCCACTGTTAGTTTTATCCGTACTTTTGACAAAGTTTTTCATCAACTCAAGCTTAATGTGCAAATGGGGCAAATAATTTTTTGAGGATCAATAAGTGGGATACCAATGACATTCTTATTTCCTGGTGTCAGTGAACTTCATTTTGACCACTCTTCCTTTTTACAATGGTTTTTTCCTATGCTGACTGTCCCATTCACATAGGAAACAACAATACTTTGTGTAACCAAGTTGCATGCCGAACAAAAAGGCAACTTTTGCTCCACTCTGAAGAAGATTCCAGTCTTTCAATTTGGAACCTAGAAGTTGGGCTTGCTTCTAAGACAACTTTAAATCGCGGATGAGATCGCTGAGGTCTTCTTGACTTAGAAGATGCGACACACAACAGGACAAATCAGCTTGTAATGTTGCATCCAAATCTATATTTTCAGGTCATGCGGTTCTATGAGTATTTTAAATATTGTGGCTAGTACTTGCCAGGCAAATCCGGCAAAAAAAAACAGATTACCCGCCGCTCATAAATCGGGAGCAAAAGTGTCAGTTCTGATGTTTTTTTTTTTTTTAAATAAGCGTCAGCTGTGGCTAGCAGCGAGAAAATCCAGATTCGGCAATAAACAACACTAATATAAGTTTAAGTAACAATTTAATGTAATTAATAGAATAATAATATAGAATATATATAAATAATAAGAATATAGATTAGGACAACTGCCAACTAGTGCGTTTGTTTCTTCATTCAACTTTACTAGTCAAGGCATTAGTATATAACATGTGCTTAAATTAAATGTAAGAAGTTAATTAACATAAGTTGAAGTCATTAATGTATTGTGTTAAGTAACCTGCTCTGATTGCTGGATTCCTCACTCATGAGGTTTTATTTCTAGGCACTAAACAAATGACCAGGATATTACACAATAGCCGGGACACGTTAACCCGCTACGCGTTTATTTTTACCAATATCTGGTATTCTTCTTCGGCAGTAGCAAATGGCCAAGATATTCAGCAATAACAGAGATAGATTATCACGCTACGCTATTTACTTTTATCAATATGTAACTACAGGCACGTATATAACTTGAGTTTATAGAGGGGGTAATGGAGATTATATTTTTATTTTAACTAATTAAAAAAGGTCTGCTCTTTTTTATGCAATTTCAATAGTGTCATCATGGGAGCGATAATTACACAAAAAAAAATATATAAAAGAAAGATGAGTGTTTGTCGTTAAATGTAAAATTTTGATTTAGAAGTAGGTCTCGCTGGTTCATGGGAGGGAGGGGGTAATTGTGTGTGTAACTACGTTGCGGGCTGCGCTTAATGACGGCCTTTTCAACCGCCGCGCTCGAGACGAACGGCACGTCCGATCTATTACAACACTAGCCGCCGATTCTTTCGTTATACGCTGCGTACGCACGATCGCCCAGGTGCTTCTTTCGACTGTCCGGCGCTAATCAAGGACGTTCGGCTGTCCTCGCGATCGCGCCAAACTTCTTTATTTGTCCATTATTTTCTTGACGCGGCTTACCTCACCACACAGCTGCTCTGATTGCTGGATTCCTCACTCATGAGGTTTTAGTTTTCGGCACTAAACAAATGGCCAGGATATTACACAATAGCGGGGACACGTTAACCCGCTACGCGTTTATTTTTACCAATATCTGGTATTCTTCTTCGGCAGCAACAAATGGCCAAGATATTCAGCAATAACAGAGATAGATTATCACGCTACGCTATTTACTGTTATCAATATGTAACAACAGGCACGTGTACAACTTGAGTTTATAGAGTGGGTAATGGAGATTATATTTTTATTTCAGCTAAAAAGCAAAAGGCCTGCTCTTTTTAGATGGAATTTGAATAGTGTCATCATGGGAGGGTAATTACACAAAAAAAGGATAAAAGAAAGATGAGTGTTTGTAGTTAAATGTAAAATTTTGATTTACAAGTAGGTTTCGCTGGCTCATGAGAGGGAGGGGTAATTACCCCAATCCCCCCCTTATGCGCGCGTGTGTAACTAGGTTGTGGCCTGCGCTTAATGGCGTCCTTTTCAACCGCCGCGCTCTAGACGAACGGCACGTCCGAGCTATTGCAAGACTAGCCGCCGATTCTTTCGTTATACGCTGCGTACGCACGATCGCCCAGGTGCTTCTCTCGGCTGTCCGGCGCTAATCAAGGACGTTCGGCTGTCCTCGCGACCGCGCCAAACTTCTTTATTTGTCCATTATTTTCTTGACGCGGCTTACCTCACCACACAGCTGCTCTGATAGCTGGATTCCTCACTCATGAGGTTTTATTTCTCGGCACTAAACAAATAGCCAGGATATTACACAATAGCGGGGGACACGTTAACCCGCTATGCGTTTATTTTTACCAATATCTGGTATTTTTCTTTGGCAGTAGCAAATGGCCAAGATATTCAGCAATAACGGAGATAGATTATCACGCTACGCTATATACTTTTATGAATATGTAACAAAAAAGGGATAAAAGAAGGGTGAGTGTTTGTCGTTAAATGTCAAATTTTTGGGGGAAATTACCCCAATCCCCCCCCCTTATACGCGCGTGTGTAACTATGTTGCGGCTTGCGCTTAATAGCGCCCTTTTCAACCGCCGCTCTCTAGACGAACGGCACGTCCGATCTATTACAACACTAACCACCGATTCTTTCGTTATACATGGTACGTTCGAGATTTTATCTTTGAACAGCTTCGTAACGTGTGGACGAACAAAGATTCCTTCGCATCAGACAGCTTTGGAAACTTATCCCTTAAGTATTTAAGACAGTTGTCTTCTTTTTCTAGTGCTTTACAAATTGTTTAATCAATCCTAATTTAATATGTAGAGAAGGCAGAATCACCAAATTATAATGCACTAACGGTTCAAATTTCATATTAAATTTTCCTGTAAAAATGTAGATCCGTGGTTGCCATTCTTTTATTTCGTAACGGACACAGAAAACAACAATATTTGATAAACCAAGGGATTCCCTTCCAATGAAACACTCTCTATATGTTTGCTCTAAAACAAGTCACGTTTTCTCCTCGGTACATAATTAACTATTTTAGTACATATCGTTCATAGTTTTTACAGCGCACTTTCCTTAATTAAAGGCCCATTTTGAAATTGGAAAATAAATCGTTCGCAATACCTACTAACAACCCTTAACAATGGTGATATAATTAAACCTTTTACCGTGTCAACCGTAAAATCTGCTTTCCATTACGTAACTCCCACGAGCACCATTTGAAACTATTTCGAACTTATTCGGAAAATGTCATTTCAAATCGATATTGGCAGTTGTAATGTACAACCGTCGACGTAAAATGGAAAAATCGTCACCTACAGTAAATATGAGTGACAAATAAAGGGGCATAAAGGGGCTTTTATATAAATTTAAATTCACTTTGTCGACCGGAATTGATGTCTAAAGCTAAAATAATGGAAAACTAAAAGCGTAGAGTCACGCAGAGAAACTCGTAAAGTCGTTTTGGCATTACTGAAATGCATATCCTTACTAAAACGAGGAAAAAGTACTCGATATACGACGCCTGCACTTCGCTTGTAGTTCGCAAACTTCGCAAAAGCAAGCATTATCCTATTGACCCGTATGGCGGTTGGGCTGCGAATTATGGTACTTATATTATACTTTGGAACGACGGGATCCTATTATAAATATGTTTACACGGCTTATGCCCAGAGATTTGAAGTTAATACTTAAAAATACTGTAAAATAAGTTTTAAAATTTTCTCTAGAAACGCATCACCTCTATTTCCATCGTAAAAAACTGCTTTTCCGTGTTTAAACCTAGTACATACGGAAAAATCGTTTTAATCGGAAGAAGTAACGTATATCTCAAAGAGGGAAAAAATACAAGAAAAAATTATAAGGATTTTTTGGATACTTTTGCCCGATGCACACGTCAACAAAATATCTTGCTGCATTTTAGAAACACCCTGTATACTTTATACAGAGCGTCTCTGAATTAGTAGCAGATACGTCGGAGACGAATACATAAGGGAAAAGTAAACACATAAAGTCATATAACTTTTCTTTGTATTCCTTACCAAGATATTAAGAATGGACGATAACAGTTGATCGAGTTGAATCCATCGTGAAAAAATACTCATTCCGTGATTTAACATAATACATACGGAAAAATTGTTTTAATCGAAAACAACAAAAAATACCTTTGCCCATATTTACCCAATCTACACGTTAACAAAATATCTTGCTGCATTTCAGGAACACTCTGTTTACTTAATACAAGGCGTTTCTAAATTATCAGCAGATATGTCGGGGGCAAACACATATATTTTTTTTTTATATTTACCTCCCATACCTAGATATTAAGAGTGGATAATATCAGCTAATCGAATTGACACCAAGCAAGCACATTCCTTACGTTTCCACTCCAATATATTGTAATGTAGTTAATATTAGATTTGGAATTTATTATGTATTTACTTATTATAGGATTTTTAGTATTTGCATAAACTCAAATATTATAATTTTATTATTTTATAAACGAAATTAATGTTTAATTTAAAACAAACAAAACATATAACACTTTATAAATGTTGATATTTCAAAATTTCAAAGTCAGTTAAAAATTATCAAATAAAATATGATGTTTGGGAGGCTGTGTGCAATTCATGATTTATATGTGTTCTGGTGCACATGAAAAAGTGATTTTTATTATTGATTAGATACAAAAAATGATAGATTGACTTAGAAAAGATAAAAATTAAAGTCCTAAAAATTAAGAACATATAATATAAAGAAGTATTAAACGCAAGTTAATAGAATTATCATCTCAAGAAATACTATTCAAAGAAATATCATTCAAAGGTTGCTTTAAAGCTAAGGTGAAAAATTAAGGAGGAGCTGTTAATGGAAAAGGTATAGAAGAATTGTTCGGGAGATACTGTTGAAGGTTGATTTGGAGTTAAGGTGCAAAATTTGAAGAGGAGCTATTAAAGAAGATTTGATTCAAGGTCGGACTTTAATATTTTATTTTTTTTTGATTGCAAAATTTATCTATTTACATACACACACACTATATATAAAATTGTAAATAAAATATTATATAATATATATTATAAAATATTTTAATTATATATAAATTATAAAGATTTAACATTATTTAATATTATTTTTTATTATTACTTCAAAATTTTGGATATTGATAATTGTGGAATCAAATGCATGTTTTAGACAACCGAATTCACAAATTAATTAATTAACACCCTGAGAGAGAGAGAGTAACATTACAATATATAATACTCACAGATGTGATTTTTACTAGTGGCGACATACGTGCATTTTATGTCTTTATATGTCATATGAAAGTCATAATTGTTGTAGTAGCGATAAATATAAATATCATTGACAATATTCAACAAAAAAAATACTGTAAAATTAATTAAAATGATCATTAATAGCAATTTGATTCACCATACTTACTGAAAAAATACATTTAACCGACTAAAAAAATCAAAATTTAAATATATCTCAAAAAGGAAGAGAGATACAAAAAAATGGTATAGATGCTTATATGTGTACTTTTGTATGCTCTACACGCTGCTTAAATTTCTCGCTACGTTTCGGAAACACCCTATATATTTAATACAGGGGTGTTTCTAAATTATTGGCGGAGACTTCGGGGTCAATTACATAATGAAAAAATAAGCATATAAATGGATATAACTTTTTCTCGTATCTCCCTCCACTATCGAGATAATAAGGATTAAAGTTTATTTTGAGGGCTATTAAATTTGTTAGGCGGATATTGCACCATAAAAAAGACATATATTTAACAAAGAACTTCTTTAGCATAATATCCGCTTTATGCAGTTTACGATAATTTAATTAATTAAATTCCAAAATAGACATGTCCTCGTTTAAATATTCATCGCCCACCGACGATTTTATAACCCGCACCTCGCTAAAATATATACTTAAATACGGGTATTCCCCTAATGACGATCCGGCATATACCTACGTACGGACGCAAGCCGTTGCGGTTTTCGATAGCGCACGCGGATAGACGCGTCCCCGTGCCTTCGGATACGACTGTAATCCACCCTAAATCTTGCCTATACCTCGACCGAGTTCATCGGCGAAGCCGCTAAGAATTTATATTACGGGAAATGTTATTTACAACGGAACGCCGTAACTGACACGAGGTATATAATTTGCGTATTCGGCCGGCCGAGAAGATTCATGTCGGCCATTATTTACACGTTTATACACATATTTCTGCGAACACGTTTCCGTGACCACTTTGTTTACGTTAGGTATGTGTGTAAAAGTATGCAAAGGAGAAAGAGGAATGGATCCATTTCGTTTCGCGAGAATTATTTACACCGCCCGTATAATTTCCTTAGGAAGTTGTACGGTTGCCTGTTTATACAGTATAATCCAAATTGGTCAGGGTGTGCTTGTGGAGCCTTGATATCATTATATTAGAACACCAGAGAATGGTCCACAACGTTCTGTCACATCTGTCAATGTCAACTAGTAGAAATTAAACACCAATTAAAATATTAGACAGTTTCACAGAACATAAGCGCTGCCTATTTCTAGTTTCGGTATTATTTTCTTTTTTGGCGCGCATTTTCGATGCCATTGGGATATTATTTGGTACATAATACATATATTTATGGTTTAATATTAAAAACAGACGTTCCTAAACAGTTAATTTAACCGTGCGTGCCGCGCTTTCAATATTTCTCGTTGGGTATATGTTTTCGACGTAACAAATAATTATTCGAAATTAAGCAACAATGTCGGAGTGAAATCAGGGATCTTGTCCAGTATATACGCCACTTTCTGTGATACAGTGAGTTCTATATTTACATATAAATATATAAATAAAAATGCATGTAGACGCTTTAACTAAATTGAATAATAATATTGCAAAATGAGTGGAACGAAAATGATAATATAAAATTTGAAACAGTTTGACGCCGATGATTCTAATCGCTTACGATTAGAAAGATTATAAACAAATAGCAATAACTGAGCTAGTGAACTCGCGCTCTATAACTAACAGAAATGAACTAGACTAATCGTGTAAATGTGCAATTTAGTGTGTGACTTTTAATTCGCGGAAACGGCAATCAAAAGTAAAAAAAGCTCGCGATATAAATTAATCTAAGAATTTGTATACAAAAAAAGGAAATTACATGAGATCAACAATTTGCCGAGACTCAAATGTAATATACGGAAATTGAACGGAGATTACGTGAGATGCAGCTTTGAAGCCGACACTCGGAACGTAATACCCTGAGATCAAACGGAGATTACGTGAGATGCAGCTTTGAAGCCGACATTCGTAACGTAATACCCTGGATCAAACGGAGATTACGTGAGCTGCAGCCCTAATGCCGACACTCGTACCGTAATACACGGGATCAAACGGATACCTTGCGAGATCAACCGGTGGCCGACACTCAGCATAGCAGGGAGAGCGCGGGAAACGGAATCTCTCTTTCTCTCTCTCTCTGCCTGGGTACGCGATTCGAGATGGCTTTTATAGGTCTCGGACTGTCCCCGCTACGCGGTCACGAGTCACAGTCAGATTCTGCGTAAACCGACTTTGTAGTGCGTGGGGGACGATAGACGATAGAAGGAGGCTTAAACTAAACACGTTTCCAAAAAAAATTGCAGATTAGGTTTATATGTACAATTGCGGAAGATAGAGAAAATCGTATTTAAATTCCAAATTAACTATTTATAATAGATAAATTTAACATAAAATTAACACAAACTGATTTTCTATTAAAACGGCACATGACCACGAGTAAGAGAATAATCGTAAGAAAGCTAAAAGAGAACATTATAAATTATCCAAATTAGAGCAAATGCAGCACAATCGACGCCACACGAAAACTGTCAAAAAATAGTTTCCCAAACGTGTCGAAGATGGCGCCACCCGTAATACGGGTCGAAGCGCCATCTAACGGCAAAAACGGGAACTATTGAATGACCCCACATGAAACCTGGTCAAAAAATGTTCCAAAAGTTTTGTCGACAGAGGCGCCACCGTACGGTCGACAAGCGCCAATCTAACGCCAAAAACGGGAAAGTATCGGAATCGACGCCACAAACTGTCAAAAATAGTTCCCAAAGTTTGTGTCGACAAGTGCGCCATCGTACAGTCGACAAGCGCCATCTACGCCAAAAACGGAAGTATCGGAATCGACGCCACATGAAACCTGTCAAAAATTAGTTCCAAAACGTTCACAGATGGCCCCACCGTAACGGCCCCGACAGCCCATTCTAACCCAAAAAAACGGGAACTTATCGAAATCGACCGCCACATGAAACCTGTCAAAAAATAGTTCCAAAAAACTCGACGAGATGGCGCCACCGTACGGTTCGACAGGCCGCCATCTAATGGCAAAAAACGGGACTGTCGGAAATCGACCGCCACATGAAAACTGTCAAAAATTAGTTCCCAAAATGTGGTCGACAGATGCCCCACCGTTACGCCGGACAGCGGCCATTCAACGCCAAAACTTGGGACTATCGGAAATGCGACGCCACATGAAACCTGTCAAAATAGTTCCA